>JAHLSL010000009.1:25371420-25442035 GCA_025920805.1 Petroica traversi
AAAAAAAAGAAAAAGAGATAACGCTGTCTGCTGGAATGCAGCCTCTCCGCTCTCCTGACCTTGGTTCGTAGTGTCCTGCGGGACGGGGGGCGATGATCCCGGGGAGCTGCGAGTTCAGGCCGCGCTGGAGCCACGCGCTCCCTCCTCTGCTCTTCTCTTCCTGCTTCCTCCTGCCGCTCCGCCTCTTCCTCCCCTTCACTCCCACCGTCCTCCTTAGACCAACCCAAAGCTGCAGAACTTAATGTCCAGCACAAGCCAGGGGACGATTGGGGATACAAACAGGCCATATGGCTAACCCAGGACAATATCAAAGCCAGGTAATACAAGAATTCTGTGACATTTTGCGAGTCTAAATCACTCAGATCACTTGCCTCTCTGATGTCAGATGAGTTACACTTAACACAGGTCCATCTCTTTGTATATAATTTCCTGGTTACTGGCTTTCGTCATGCTCTGTCTCAGTCTTGTTACTTATTTATTGATTACTCCTCTCTCCAAGTGAGACTAGGGCCACAGAACTGATACTCTTTAGGAAGTGAAAGTCATTCGTTAATGCTATTAAAGTCCCAAACCAAGTTGGTTTTTCATGCTTACCCTGCTAAACCATTTTTCAAAAGTTTTGACAGTTTCTTTTTTGAGTGAATAACACTTCTTTTCATTCTATTTTCTTCCTTTATATTAAGCAAAATCTTTAATAAAGATGAATAAAAACAGCATGCATTTTTTATGTACTTCTGCAGACCACAGAGGTGGAGTGGATTTGTAATGATCTATAAGTTCATTACACAGCCCCGCATGAAGGTGAAGTTGTCTATTTTCTTTTCAGACATTTTTCAAGAACTGAGAGTACCAAACCAAACTTCTAGTCTTTGTTCACTTGAGCTCAGGCAGAAGGCCACTTGCTTCTTTATGACAGCAGATTTTGCTGGTAATAGCCAAACACAGAAACTGAGGAAGAAGATATGAGCTGGATACCTCCAAGTCCCCAGAAAATCTGGACAGAAAAAAAAAATTATTCTGAAAAGAAGATTTTCAGAGTTGCAAAAGAACTTGCACTGTGCTTACGGATGAGGACATAACCTGTGAAATCATGCCTGAAAACATACAGAGCAATTCTTCTCTAGTGTAGCTAATACTCACATGTCAGAACTGCAGACTGTGCATTAGAATCAGCATCTCTAGCAATGAAGGATCATTGTTCCTGTGTTCAAGGCTTTCTTTACTTGACAAAAAGCCCCCTTGATTTCTTTTATGGCGCCTGATCTATTTACTCAAGAAAATCTTTTGTTTAAATGTTCTGATATTTTCTAAGTTAAAAAAAAAGTCAACTGAAATGCCACAAAGTGGAAAAAATATATCCTTGATGATGATTCACAGCTTCGTTCCTGTGAAATTATCTAAATGTGCATATGCACAGCACAAGGTATATATCTGCAGATTGGAAGATAATTTTCAATCAACAAAGAGATTTTTAAATTTGCAAAAGGAGTTTTGTGTTTTCTCCTCTGGGTAAACAGGGAAAACATCTCAAAGTAGATGAAGATGCTGAATATAAATATCAGAAATGCATCAAAGGAAGAAGGTTTGAGTAATGGCTTATAACAAAAACTCTAGGGATGAGAAATTATCTGTTTTCCTGTAACATTTGCCACCTAAGCAAAACAAGAACCAATTTTATCACACTGAAGGAAATATCTTTCATCATATTAAAGACCTATGAACCATTTTTATGGTACTGGTAAACAATCAAAGAGTAGTTTAGGCTTCTGTAAGCTCATTGTTTCTTATTAAAAATGTAAATAAATTGGTTCCCTCAAATTAAGGAAAGAAGATCAGTGCTCCCATATAGTTGGTACAGCAACATTTGATTATGCAGACTACTGAAATATTTTAAATGACAGTAAGAAAAGCTTATGTCAGTATGTAAGTAAACACTGAAGGCTTGCAGGATCTATTACCTAATTTGACTGATGAAACTCTTTTTGAAATGACAAAAAATGACCACAAAACACAAGTGCATATGTTACCATGGTTTTATAGGCTTTGCTGTATTTCTCTTAGTTAATCAGTCCATTGTTATGTTTTAAAAATTTCTATGCAATTTATTTTATCCTTAGCCAGTTCTTGGACTCTGAATTTTCAGTGTCTATTAGCCAGAATTGTAATCACTTTGTACTCACACATTGTGCAGTCTGAAATAACTGAAATCAGTAGGTAAAGAAAAATATCCTTATTGTCCAGATTTTTCATTTTTTTCTCTAGTGTGCATTTAGAGATTATGCACTCCTCCCTGTTTCCCCTGAAAAGCTTATCTTCTGTTTATTTACACTTCTTCCCCCCTATCTTCTTTTACTTTGAGGCATTATAAATACTACCACAAAATAAGTTACTGTGTCAATAGCCTTGACCAAGCTCTAGTCCTAAGACTTGTTTTTTGTTCTCCCTTTTCCCTCTGTGAATAGAAAGTTCACATTCACGCTTTCAAACTGGCATTTACCTAATTTTTGATTCCTCTCATTTCTGTCTTTCCCAGCTAGCACAATTTTTCTTCCACTGCAGATCTTCCTCTCATACCTCTTTCATGAAATACCTTACAGATACCCCTAATTACTTCAACACAGGTCCATGTACACCTGGCTCAGTGCCTTTCAAATATGCTTTTCAAAGTCTTTATTCCAGGCCTCCTCACAAGAGAGATCGCAGGGAGAAGGAAAAGGAGAAAGAGCACACAGGGACAAGTACTCACCATAAACAATTATTGCCATTTTTATCAAAGGGTTGCCTGACTTTCTTTACCTTTTACAATTAGATGACTGATTTCAAGCAAAGGAGAGAAATAAATATGATATGTAAATAAAAGAGATTTCCTGTAAATACTAATAAAAAGTTCTGTGGAAATAACAAAATGGGTACTAGAGTTTATACTGGGTTTGATTACAAGTTCAAATTCTTGCTCATAATTCCATATTACTGCTAAAATTATAAAGTTCTATGTGTAGGTATTTCATCCTAACACCCCTGTAAATCCTGCAAAGCTCTCAACACACTGTGGTGTTTGAGACAGATTGTCATACACTCTGTTCATTTTCAACCTGCAGCTGTGCTTAAGAGATTGGGCCTGAGCTTTGGTTTGGTTTAGACTTTTGCTTTTTTACTGCAGAGGCACCAGCAGAATAAATATACAGGTTAGACTTGTTAGATGAGGAGGACAAAAGAGACATTGGAGGAATGCATTTTGTGAAATGGGTATAGATTTGGTAATAACCTGTTTTAATTGCGTGGTGAAAGGAAAATGAACACAATTATTGTTCTGTGGGTAAAGAAATGTCTTTTTTATGTTTAGAAACAATTCCCAACACAGAAAAAGAATATATAAAATTTTATGAGGATCTCTTCAAGGGATTTAAATGCAAATTAACCCTGATGTATTCTACATATGTTCCATGCCACATAACAAAATCTACCATTAGAGAAAAGTAAAATACACTAAAAAGAGCTGCTTCAGCCTTCAAAACTAGTTAATCAGGTGGAGATTAATCAAAGATTCCTTAATTGCTAGTTAACTGGACTCTATATTTTGAAATATATTGTTGTACTCAGTTGTAGTAAGCTGATTGAAAAAAAAAAGACCACTGAGGTTTAGAATACAGGTTTCCTAAATGAGGTTAAAGTGAGAAGTTAAAAAAAAATCTGTGGGCTCTGTTTTCAGGGGAAAGCAATCTACCTCACTTCTTTCTTTTCCTTTCTCTTTTCTTCTTTTATCATGAAAGTTCACACCAGCAGAGTTGCTGTGTGGATACAGAATAAGATAATTGGTCTAAATTAAGGTTCTTTAGTTCTTCTTAAAAGCTGCAATTCAACCAAAGACAAAGCAATGCCAGCAAATATTAGCATGTGTTTCAGAGCTAAACAGTGATTACAGCTCTGCAGGTTTGAACTGATGCTAGAAAGCCAAGCAGGGCCTTTTCTGCAGCAGTTCTTCTGGAAATAATGTGGTGTCTTTTAGGTACTGCTTATGTTTGGGATTACAGTGTATTTTGAGAGAGCTGCACCACTGCCTTTTTCTTTCCTTTGTTGCCCACTGTGAAGCTAGAAAGACAGAAACCCAAATTCAGAGGTGAACTATGGTTAAATTGCACATGTAAATACACCTTGTTGAATTTTGGCCTTCCCTCTACTACCTTGGGGCTGTGAGCTCAGCAAAGTATCCAAGAGAGTTTTGTGGTATAATTTCTTTCCTCTTTTCCTATTTAATTAGAAAGAAAAGGGCCTAATTTATAGTCCATGTGGATGACCACTACAGCTCCATAATTCATGCAAAATGAACTCCTGCTACAATGGTTACTTTGAAAATCATCTTGCAATAATTGTTCAAATTGCTTTTGTGTAGGAGTAATGTGGAAATTTTACCATTATGTTTTAATTGCTTTAATATAGGGAAGGCAGCAAACCCAAAGTCAATTTCATGTATTTCGTAACTCTTACTATTAATGTAATTTTTCCTGTTGCACAGAAAATGAGTATAACACATAGGCCATAGCAGTGAAACATATCACTTGGGTATCTCTTTACAGAACATCAATTTCCTTTTTATCTGAGTGCTGTAGCCTGTTAAGTTTCCTTAAATATTTCTCACCCTAAACTTATTAATTGTAAGATCTACAGTACTGGTTTTGCCTTAAAAAATCCCCAAACCCTAAAAACACTCTGTACTGAAAAGTAATGTCAATTGGTTTTCTTCCCAGTTTGCCAAATCCTTGAACTTTTCCAAGTCACGCTTCTGGAGCTCATGCAAGTTCTAGAATGCAATTGCCACAGTTAAAATGTACAAAATTCATGCCTGTATTAACATTTCCTAATGGCTAACTAAGCAGCCCCATTGCAGAATATGAATTTTACTGAGGAACTGGAAACTGAAATCATTGTTAGGATAATAATTTGACAGCTTCAATTGCCTTGATGAGTGTGTGCCTGAAACTGTGAAGGGTTTATACAAACTATGACTGTGGTAACAAACACATCCAGACAACATCCAGTTTATGATGGAGAACTAAAAATATGGGCATGGAAGAATTTTAAATAGAAAGAAAAGGTTCTGGCTGGGCTTTCTGTTACAAACTGTCCCAAAGGCAAGGGCAGTTTGATAGCAGATCCCTTGGAGCAAATTAGAGTGAAACAACATGGAATGACCAGTGTTTATAAATATATGTATCTGTAGCAGGCTTATTTTAAAAAAAAAAAAAAAAGGTTGGAACAGAAAGTAGTTTTGTAGCCATTTGGTTATTTTCTGTAGAAATACAACCAATATATCAAAAGTGATGGTCACAATCTTTATCTCTTGCCAGGGGGGAAGTCCATGACACACAAATTGAATGGGCAATTAAATTCAGGTACCTCCCTTGTGAGGGGGACTTTTACACTGTCTGATGTAAGGCCCCAGAAATTAGTCTGGGAGCACTTTGGGGTTTTTGGTGCTGTATGACCCCTTCTAAGCCACGCCAATGTAGTTCAGCCAGTTATGCTCCATCAGAAGGGGCATCAGAGGAGTCTCAGGCCTGTTTGTGAATATTGAATGTCTCGATCTGTTCCCCAGGATAAGAGGGTGGGGCATTTTTTCATGTGAGCCAGATGTGTAGGAGAGAACACTGGCATGACACAAAGCACCTTTGCACCTCTCAACATCTGCTTCTTATCAGCCTTTTCCTTTATCTAGCCCAAAACTGCAGCTTGCTACTAAACAAATGTTGTTTTGTTGTGGTAGTTCTGTGGTGCATGCTCAACCCCTCTGTACCTGGGTTATTCTTATGCAGATCAGAGTTTTTTGCCACCACACATCCAAGAACTCTCCTCTTCCACCACATCTGTTGGGGAATGAAAACTTGGCCTCAGCAAAGCACCTGCTGCTCTTACAAATGGCCAATTTGAGTCACTGACCTTCAGCATTTCAGTCTCTCACAGTTTCTAATAGGGTTGTGCTGAGGAAGAAGATGGAAAATTACTCTGTTTCATTTTTTTGAAGTTTTGCTCCTTAAACAAATTGAGAATCTAGTTAGTAAATATTCACCCATTAACTTATTGTACAAAATTGCTAAAAGCAGGCATTAACTTTCTAGAATGAGAAGCACTGCATAAAGACAGCTGGATCCAGTGAGTAGATGTCTGCTCTCAAATCTTAAGGAGAGAAAGGGAAATTTATAGCACTTTATATTTCCCATGGTGAATGTGGAAGTGTCTTTTGAGCTCATACACAATTTCCTGGCTATACTCAACCCAAATTAAAAAGAAGAAATTAAGGAAAGTAAGGAGCTCTTAGAAATTTTGCCTTTGTCAAAATATTGTTCATTCAGAGTTTCCTGTTTGTCTTAAATATCACTTCAGTTTAATGATGGTCAAAAATAGTTTGAAAGTAAGGTGCATAGGGCTCAAACACCCCTGAGATGTTTTCAAAATTCTCATGCAGACCACATTTTCTCTTGTCTCGGTTTCCTAATCTTTATTTCTAATCATACTGACTAGTCCACAAGTAATCAATTATCAATATGTGGAAGCATCCTAGAAAGCTAATATATATTATTAGATTTTTGTTTATTTAAGCTTATTCATACCGCATAACAAAGTGAGAATTTTTGTAAATACACCAACATATTGACTGAGGACATTTAAGATTTTCTGTAGAAATAAAACAGAGCCCACTAGCTGATCTAATGTACTTTGACTGATGGAAAATGCATTTTCTGTTTATAAAGACAAATTAAAATGCTAAGGTTATTTCAGAAAGTAAGTAGAATTAATCTTCAAATTTTTGATTTATGAGGGATTAGAATAAGTATGAAAATGTTGGAGAAAATGGAAATTAAATAAAATAAACAATGAATAATAATAATAATAACAAATGTGATAAAATTAAATTCAGAGGAAAAGGATGTTATTGTAAAATAACATCCTTTAACAAGTGCATTAAACAAGGCACAATAAAAAGTGCCTATGTCTTATCTAAGGAGTGTTTGATTATTTTATTTTTAAACCAAGGATACAATAAATTTCCTTCATGTTCAAGTTTTAGCAAATCAGTATTTTAATGTGGAAAAGAATTCAATTGCAAAATTCATGGATAACTAACTGCAAAAATCTTTTATCACACTTGAAGGAAATTGTTTACTAAATGGCAGCAATCTAACCTTTCTTCCCAGCAGCCCCAAAAAAAAGTGCATGGGACAAAATTTCTGGGTGCTTTTTATTCTTAACTTTGTGTTTGTTGTTGAGATTTATTTTTGTTCTTTTTTTTTTTTGTATTTTTTTTTTTACTTATGGCTGCTACTCTTCTATGACTCAGCCTGAGGTTTTCAAGGGAGAAATTTTAGGAGGAAGATTAATATGTTGGTTGAGAAACGAAGTCAGAGTAGTAATTGATATCAAGCATGCAGCTCATATCCTAAGTTTACTGCACAGTTCACAGTGAAATAATAAAAATATTCTTAGAAGTTAAGGGAGATACATTTTTAGTGCTGTGATGCACTGTGGGGAGGCAAGACATGTAAAGATAGCACTAAAAGGGACACAGCAGTATTTTAAATTTCAGCATAATGATGACTATGAAAGTAAAAAGCTGAAATAAATCTACAGAATTTTCTTCTTCCTGAGTTCTGAATCAAGTTCATTCTGGACTGTAAAATTTCAGAGTATCTTTTGACTGGAAAAATAAACTGTTTCCTCATTATACATAATGAAGAAAGGGAGACATAATGAAGAGAATAAGATTATTTGCTTTTCACACTGTTAGTTTTGGGGAATTGCACTTTGAAATATGTTTCTGAAAATCCATTTGAACTGGCTCATGTCCTTAATTTTCACTTCCAAATCCCTGCCCCGTGATTTCCAGAGCAGTAGATTTTCCCCAGCTGTCAAACAGCTATAAGTCTGGCATTTCCAGTTGTAAAATCTGTGAACAGTGGAGTCTCTCACCGAGAGCTGAGGACAGCTGTACAGCCGAGTCATTAACCAGTGACAATGGCAAGGCAGCAGACTGTTGCTCCTGCTAGGCATGCACAGTGCACATCCTGCCTGCTGCTCTACTGCTTTCCCAATGACTCCTCATGTGCTTGCTTTCCATACTTTATTGATGAGCCTTTGAATGCTCGTGTTTGTTTTCAACCCCTCTTCCCCTCCACTCTTTTACAGTCTGCTATGCAAGACTACTAGAAGACATTTTCCCCTCCATATTTTCTGACTCCATTCAGCATTTTCTAGAATCTTCAGTCCAAATTTCACTCAATTCCTTTTTCATCTCTTTGCCTTTTGAATTTGGGAATCTGAATCATTTTATTGCAAAATTTTCTAGGTCTTCCTCCCATAAGAAGTCACGCATATTTTCCCTCTCCCTTTCCGAAGATCTCTCATTCTCTCAGCCCTGGAAAAAAACTGTTCATTCCTTCTTCTTCTTGTTACCTCCTTCCCTTTCAGTACCTGAGAGAACCAGGCTCTACTTCTTTTCTATTTCAGAACTTTATTTTCCCTATTCTAGTATCTTTTAGGCAGAGTGTTATTTAGGCCAACCCAAGACACTGTCTTAAATTTCATTGAGAAAGTGATAGGCCCTTAGAAAACTCTATGATCTTCTGGGAATTACACGTATTCCTGCTAGGATGAAAAATCCTTAGCAGCCATGTTCATTAATATTTCATTTCTGATTTTTTCTCTACACTTGTCAAAACTATCCGTAACTTGTTTTTCCATTGTTTTGGAGTGTTCCTTCACTGATCATTAAACACCCTGTTCTGCTAAAAATTGACAAGAATCTATGCTTTTCTGTCTTCACCCTTTTATTCACCCGGTCTTCTTTATATTGATGTTTTTCATTGGAACAATAATGGCACAATTAGCTTGTACAATGCAGATACAGTTTTCTACAATAAAATATTCATGCATTACACTGATGTTAGTGTAAATATTGTGCCTGCAAAGCAGCATACCACTTAACTTTGTAATGGATTTCTGTGTTGAGCACAACTTCACTTAAATAAAAACACTTTTAGCTCTGTTGCAGAATAATTCTTGAAAAGCTTTTATACATTACTGCTTTTGCTGTTTCTGAAGGTACAGAACTTCCACATTTCTCAGCCATGGAAGATCAGCAACCTCTGTAACAGAGGGAATATTTTTGACAAGTAAGAAACACTGAGTGAGCTTCTTGAGCCTGGTGTATCACAGCTCCCTGTTAAGGATATATATCTAACTTATCATCTTGTGTCTTTTCTCAGTTTACACCATGTGAACAAAAGTTGTCTTTCTCATTAGAGATCTCTGCACTTTGCTTATGTACCTGAGGAGTAATTGCAGTCATCACCATAACAATTCCACGCGATTATAGTCCTGTCCACAGTCAGGGGCCTTTTCCTTTCAGTGCTCCAAACCATGTCTGAGAGATCAATCCTCAAGTTTCTTTCTGCGTTCTCTGTCCTGATTATTGGCATAGACACCAGGCTGGAGGGGCTTTAAGCAATCTGATCAGTCTAGTGAAAGGTGTCCCTGCCCATGGCAGAGGGTTGGCACTAAATGGTCTTGAAGGTCCCTTCCAGTCCAAACCCTTCTGTGATTCTATAATAAAGCACAATAAAAAACTCACCACATCAATAGATATATTTTGACTGCACAAGATTAAAGCCAAAACATAGTAAAACCTAATTTAAAAATACTTTCAAATTATATTTCTTTTTTAACCACGGTTCTTCTGTAATTAAAGCTGTATTATACTTGATAGTCTGATTACGGTTCTATTTTTCTGCAAGCATTGCTGCAAACTTCTACAGGCAATAAGATATTGGAGAATAAAAGGCCTTCCTAAAGCATTTAAAAATCCCACAACAAGTCAGCCTGGCTATTAAAACACCATTACCCAATGTTCTCTCCAATGTTAAGAAATAGTATAAATTCCTATTTCTTTCCATAGAACAGGAGCTCTAAGCACTCAAGAAACAAGATGTGGGTTTTTTTTGGTGAGCTGTGTTTGTGGGAGTTACAAATAGAGTAGTTATAGAGTAGTTTTCTGATTTTTAGAACATTATTTTAAGGTTGAAAAGTTCACCCAACATATGCTTAACAACTTGAAATATAGCCATCACATTTTCTCAAACTTTCTTGCCTTTACTACAGAAGCTTTAAAAGTACAAGATCTTCCAATAACTCCTTTTTCCTTTTGCAACATTCCTCATTCCTTCAACATGGGAGATGAATTTACTTTCTGCCTCATAAGTTTTCTCACGTTTAAAATGTTTCCATCTGTCACACATGCATTTTTTCTGAAGATTAACTTCTTCCTATAATTTCGATTTTTCATATGCCTCCTCTGTCTTAAGCAGGAAAATATTGAATTGTTTTCTTTTGAAAATCCTGCTTTAGCTATTCCTGCTGTTGTATTGCTGAATTATAGATAGTTTATGGATTTTTTTTTCATCATCACCATTGGTCATATTTTGTTTCATCTCAGTGTTGAATTGCATAGAGATTTATTACTTTACTTACTAACTCCTCAAAATGTTCTCAATTGTTGATATGAAGTATTTGGGTGGTAGTGTCAAGGGACAATGCGTATACAGCATTCACTGGAAGCAGATATCACATACAAAATTAATTTAGTGCTCATGAAATAAATATTTTATTTTTATGGGTAATTGAGAAATATAGTTTACAATGAGGTAGTTTTTATGTCTTTTTGTTTGCCCTTTCAGATTTTGTATTGTTGCCATTTTTAGAGTAGAAATGTAATTATGATATTGAGTATTTTAGTAACTACAAGTCATCTAGAACTTTAGGGGAAGAGGATTATTTACCCTACTCTAATGGACATATCCCTTTGTCTGAATAGAAATTTCAATATTGTTTATGGATCCTTCATTTTCATGTTACTATTAAATACTGCATATTATATAGCTGTGTCTTGAATGTTCTCAGCTTTGAATAACAGATGATCATTTTAAACTGAATAAAATTATTCTAAAGACAAGGGCTTTTTCTTTAAACTTCATGCATTGAAAATAGTAAGGGGTTGAACTCTATGCTTGTCAGTCTTAAGAATGACCTTTGCTTTATAATTTAATTCTTAAAAGGCGTCCTCTCATAAAACTGGGTATTTTATTTGCTTAAGGTCTTACAGCAGTATTCATCAAAACTTTCTTATTTATGGGAAAAATCTGTTAGTCTTCTGATAGATGAGTCCCCTTTTCAAAATGCTATTGGGCAGTTTACCTAGAAAATATCCCTTTAAAAATCTATTATACATTCTCATGAGGAATAACCTTGGGCAATATTTTTTTAAATTATGCCAAAGTAAGCAATTACAATTCAATACTTTGTATATTTAAAAGTTACGTGTTGATAACTTTTGCCTAAAGTTGTAAGATTTTGCATATGTTAACAAGTCTCAGTTGTGAATCCCTGTCTAATAATAATAGTCTTTGACACTTGTCGAGTCTTGTTCTACAATGCTTGCTATGTATGCTAACATTACAGTGGAATTTGCATGATTCTTTAGTATTGTTATGCATCCTTGTTAGGTGACTGCAGATATATCAAATTGGTAGCAATAGTGTCTTGAAATTCTTACTTCAGTTAGAATATGTTTATGACAATGTTTTTACTGGGCAGAAAAATGATTTATGCAAAGATCAAAATTCCAGTTTGATCTATGTGTGAATATTTTTTGTTTCCATTTTTCCCTAAGAACATTTTAAATGCATTTTATTTCTAGTATCATATTATTTTGATTGGAAGTCGGACACTGATGCCTGAGATTTTGGCCATCATTTTTATAAAGATGTTCAGAGACCTAGCACAAGGCAGACTGAGACCTAGAGCTGGAATCTCTGTCACACAAATATTTTAAGTTGCCCAGTCTCAGCATTTCAGGTAACAGTAATCTCATGAATCCAGATGGAAACAACATGCTAATAGCTTTTGGGGCTGATCACTGTGACAGGTTTGCTCGTTTATGTACAAATGTTGTGAAACAACCTCAGGCTCTTATTATGATCCTTCTGCCTCTTTTGAAGCCACTTTTAATAGACTTTTAATGGTGAGATGCAGTTGCTATGAGAGTTTTGACATAATTTTGGGAGTTCTGTGACATATATCTTCAGAAATATTTTTAAAGGACTATAATTGAGCTGCATTTGTAAGTCATCTGAATCATATTAGAGTTTGTGTATTTTGTTTGTTATGTTGTCCCTTTCACAAGATAATGAATTCTTTTTTTAAGATATATTATATTTAGGGAAGCTATTAGACTCCTGGTCATTTATACTGATTTTTTAAGGTAGCACGCTTAACATAAGTTATGTAATTCTGGTTCCACATAGAGTGGCCAGAAGCTATTTCTAATAGCATAGAGGTGACCTTGTAACTCTGTTGGGAATCATCCTGTAAATTAAGATCATTATGGGAAAGCCACGGAATATTTCTGTGTTTTTATGGTGAATGCTGCTTATTTAGCAAGCATGGTAATTGAACCAGAGGATCTTATTTTTAAGAATCCTATTCCTGCTTTAGCTTCACACAGTAAAGTCCATTCTCACTAGATATGTTTTTCTGTGGCACAGAATGTTTATCTTTCCTGATCAAACAATAGGAACAGGCAGTGACTTTCACAATTATCATTGCTTGGGGCAAGTGGACTCACTGACGATGGCTTTCCATTACGTTTTCAAACCAAACAGGAGGCATCCCATGAACTCAGATGTATACTTCAGAAATACCTTTGGGCTTAACAGTGGTTTGATAATTTTACAATCAAATTTTCTACTACTGGCTGAAGACCTTTTGGTCAATAGAGATTAAATATAATTTGACAGAGCAGCTAAAAAATAAGAGTGTTTTCTTCGTTATCAATTGCTTATCACTGATGCTGTAGGGTTGAGAGAAATCTTGGAAAGTGTAGTGAACTTGACAGCCATGATGGACAGAACAGAGATAGTTTACAAAGTTTTTAAAGCTTTATGGGGATTTTTAAAATAAACATCTTATACTATTTTTGATTGTCAATTGCTGTCAAGAACAGTTAGCTAGCAAGCCAGATTAATTGAATGAAATGTCTGTCACCAACTTAGCTTGTTTTGACTAAGCTCTTTATATTTACTGATTAAATAAATTTTATGCCACGCTAGTGTAGTATATTGAGAGTCAAGGTTCATCTTTAAATCATTTTCCAGAGAGAAAACTGATATATATCTCTATCTCACAGCGCCTCATGCCTGAACCACCAAGAGGGACAGGGCAATGAAAAAAATTAGTTTCTGAAGTGTATTTTTGGAAGAAAACTTCCCTCTTCTGAAAGGCAATTGAATCTTTTTTGGTGGCATTGGCAGGCCCTGTACTTTTTAAAAGACACCCAAAGAATAAATTCTCTGTGTGGTTAAAGTATTGGAATCTGCAGAGCATGGGGACGGACTGCTGCACTGTATCTTGAGGGAGACTGACTTTCTTAGTGACTACAGTTAAGTTTGAAAGATAACAAAAAGTTGAGAAATGTCTCAACCAGTGGCTCCTTCCGTCATTCACAGTTTCATTGTCTTAAGACCAGAAAGTCAAAGCAAGAATTTGCAATTCCTGAGTGATATCACTAACCACAGAGTCCTGGAGTTATGTTCCTCTTATTCTGTCTGCTAATGCCCCTATGGCTCTTCTTCCCATACCTGCAGGATTATTTTAATTTACTGTAGAAGGCAGAAAGGGGGATACACAGGATTAAGAATTTTTTTTGTTTTACATGCAAAATCTTCTCATTTGTTTTATCATCTCTATCAACCATCATTGAATTATTGTACAACAGAAGAAGTAAATACCCAACCTATAGTAAGACATGTTGGTCCCAGGGTAATCTCATTTTTCCTTTTGAGTCATTAAAGCTATTTCTGTGTTTATTCTTCTGATTGTACTGACCTGATTTCCAGCCTCTTTGCCTCAGCAGCAACAAGAGTTTGGAATTTAATTTTCTGCTTCCAGCTGGAATTCAGCATGGGCTGGTGCTTGTATGGCCAAGGCTTCTCAGCTCTCCATATTGGAATTGGTTTTGGAAAGCCAGCTTTCAGATGTGTCTGTGAGAGGACATTAACAGTAGCTTCTAGTGGTTGTTATCAGACAGGTAAATCCCATGCCAATTAATAACTCTTGTGCTTAGTTAATTATAGTGACAGTATGCTTGAATACCTGGCATTATCTGAAGATAAAATATTGAAAAATGACTGTGATTGAGTAAAAAACCTTCCAGCTATTAGTGGGGGTAGAATATTGATCAAATAAGTGGAGCAAATGTTCTGGCAACCTTGAAGAGTGGCATAATAGAGAAGGGAATGTAAGTAGGGACTCAGAGATAGCTAAAGAAATATTTATAAGACAAACATAAAACATTTAAGTTCTTTTTCTAATATTTTACCCACTGTGCCCGTTAAATTATAGCACAACGTACTTGCATTTGTTCAGCTCTCCAGACTTTAATATTTAGAAGATGCACAGTGTTAATGCAATAAAAGATTAATTTAGGAAGATAATTTTAATATTAAACTGAGACATGAAATACTGTTGCTTTTATTATGCTTGTCAGTATTTACTTCTGAGATAGAATTTACAGACTCAAGTTAGTAACAAATCAAAACAAAATTGAATTTAAATTTTTAGAAATAAAATACTATGCATCTTATTAGTAATGTTGGATTTAACTCTTACTGTGAAGCTGCTTATGATATTTTTTGAATTTTATAGGTAAGTAATGGAGTGAGCTTCAGTTTTTCCATAGAAAAACAGATTTCTTATTTCAAACACTAATTTCCATATGAGACTAAAACCAATTCTGTTAAAATTTCAGAATAATCTATGTGCCACCTGAGAAATTAACTGGGTTGGTTTTTTTTTGCCTAAAAAAGATTTAGAATTTTTCTATATATGGTTTTGACACCACTTTAGTAAATATAAAGTCATGTTATTAAGGTTAATTAATGATGAATGTTAAGTGATAACTAGCCCGAGATCTCCAGTTTTCAAGGAAACAGATCATGGGAAATGTCTCACAGGAGAAAAAAATACTGAGAATCAAGACATTTACACTGTGGGAAAAATGTTTTTATAGAGCTGCCAGCTTTCTGGCAAATTTCAATGTTACCAACCATTCATAATAGACTCCCAAAAATTTTTCCAACTCTAGAAAATTCTGAAAATGGAACAAAATCAGTATATACTATTTCAGACTAATCCCAGGCTACCTTCAGTCATATCAAATTAAAAATTTGTCTGTAGAGTTTGCAGAAGATTTTTGGAACTTTAATTAATTTTTCATGAGGTTTCTCTCCTGAATTCTGACTGCATTGCTTAATAATACAGAGATACCCTGTATTTATGGTTCTCAATTTTGGAAGCCTCCTAGGATATGATGAGGATAACTCACTGAAAAAATAGTTAATTCTCTGGAGATTTCCAGTCGAAGACATCAAGTGTTGGTGAGGTGATTTAAAATAAATCACCATAACTGAACTTCTGTTATGATAGAAGTTTCTAGGTGTTTGTAACATTGGACTTCCAAAATTATCAATAATATAAAATATTGTGGCCAGAGAAATAGAAAGTGCTTTTTATCAGATATATGTTGGTGATAAAATTAGTAATGCAACATGTTGAAAGGTATATACTGTTTACAAAACACTAAATAAACAGCCTCTGGATTAGTTTAGATATATCTCAGAAAAATCTCTGGAGTCTGTGTGAAGTCAGAGTGCACGGATTCTGTAGGGCTGTTTATCCTAACTGGAGAAAAAAAAAAGTGTGGTTGAAGTTTTACAGTCACACTGGAGAACAGTATTTTATTAAAATACCCATTAGTATTCTGCCTCCAATGGTTTTTTAGATTTTGCAGTAGTATCTGTACGGACCATAATGCTCAAAGCCCAGTCTTGTCTATCATCCAGAGTTGCCTTCAAGGCAGAGGCAGAAAAAGGGCAGCATTTTCACTGATGTAGCATTTCCTGGGCAGGTCCCACAATTCATAACTGGTTCCACATGCCCAGCTGAGGACAGTGGAAGTGGATGGAGTGAACTGTTGGATGGAAGAAGATAAAACCTCCATTCAGAGCCTCTGTCATCCCTGTTTGTTCCTCATGTCCTATTTTCTGCACTGACACCTCTCTGTCCTCCCCCATCCTATCCCCATTTGCTGGTCTCAAAGCCAGCAGGGCCCGGGTGTAGGAAATGAGCTCCCCTAAATGGATTTCAGCCACACACGGCTGCTTCTCTCCTGTGAGTACAACTGCAGAGAAACAGAAATCTCAGCCTTCCCTACACTCAAACTATGAAAGAATTTTGACAAGGTTCTCGTGAATTCAGGTTTAAGGAGTGAAGTCCAGTTCCTGCTAACCCATGGTCTGCATAGTTAAGATGAATGAGAATTTAATAGAAACCTGCTGAAGAGAACAATATACAAGTAGTTCAAATCCATGCTGCACACAGTACAGATTCCAGCAATACAAAAGGCTATTTAACAATTCAGTATGATGTCATTAAAAATATGGGCAGCTGTAAAAGTTTACTGTCTGATCCTCGCTCAGTCATTGCTGAATTTTTTGAAGCAGAAGGAAAACAAAAATCATTGAAAAGAACACACAGATTATTTTGGTTTTGAACACAGTGTTACACAGATGAATAATGGTATATGGAAGCAGCCTTCTGATCTATGAGATTATACTTCCTCTTAATTTGGCTATCCAAATTCTGTCTGTACTACTGCCCTTAACATGACCTCCAAGGTTCTATCAAGCACGTTCTGGAATTTATTTTAATCATTACAACGTAATATGGTACATTTTGATGAACTGTGGATAATTCTTCTTTGTTCCCATGAAAGAATGTGATAGTCTGCTTCATTTAATACACTCAGCTTTTCCTAACGGTCTTTTTAAGGAATGTAATTAAGATTAGTGACTAGCTTTTCCCAAGGAAGAAAATGTAAAATGCACATACATTTACAGAAAGATGCAACAAAAAGGGATTTTATTGCCTGGTCTTTTTCTAATGGCAACATTTTATGGGTTTTTATGTCTTAATACATTGTGTGCTTTCTGTTTCTTCATCATTAACCATTTTAGCATCTTGCCACAGCAATAGCTGTTATGGAAAACGGTAGCTTAAGTACTAAAATAAGTACTACTTTTTTAGTCCTGAAACAAAGATAAAGATATAAATAAAATATAAAAAAAATCCCTTGAGTCCACCCTAAAGGTTTTCTTTCTTACATGTACCTCAAATCTAGAGATTTCACTAGATATAATCAACAACATACTTATGAGGAAGAATCTTTTTAGAGAGTTCAGTTCCAGGTGACTCATAGCTCTGAAACATACAAAAGTATAGTATCATACAAATTACATTGGAAATAATAATTTTAAAAAAGGACTAAAGAAAGAAAACCAATGTTCTCATTTCAGTATATTTGCATATGAGGAACACATTAATATCCTATTATAGTCTTCCTCCCTGTGAGCCTGTAGAAAACCCATAAATTAGATTTCTGCTTTAATCTATGTTAGCATAAAGCCTAAGGAAAAAAGATAAAGGAGGAATCCTTAGAGAAAATTTTGGTTTCTGTCCAGAGTATTTAAGCGAAATGCTCCCTAAACAGCTGTTAGCTGGGAGGAAGACCAAAGATCAAACAGAAACCCAAAGATAAAATTCAAGGAGCTGCTGAACTGACATATGAAAGTCACAGGGATGCTGTGACATCTAAATACCTCAGACGTTCTTAAAGGACCCACACAGGCCTCATGAAAAGAGCTCTCAATTCTGACAGAAAATAGAGGAATTAGATACACTAAGAGTTAAATTCAGTCTCCATTGTTTAGTGCACAATTATTAACACACTATGTTCATCCTGTGCCATGGGATAATTCTTGAACACTTGTGATTACACTTTGTGTCTTTTACATTTATTTTAAAAATGCTAAGTAATATGTGCACCAACTTTATTTTCTTTTGTTAAATAAGGACACTGCCTCTTAAAAAAAACAAACCCAAATAAACAATGACTCTCTATAAATGGGGGGGGTAAAACCAAAAAATTAAAGCATGAATTTTCTTATCATACCCTCTTTGAACAAATTTGTACAAAAACTCCTGATATTTGCTAATATACTGTAGATTTCCTAAAGACAAAAGAGCTTTTAGGACAAGATAAACATATTTTGTACTATGAGCAAGTATTTGTAATATGAATGAAAAAGAGGTGAATTTCTTGTGAATTGTATTAAAGGTTACCAAATTTTTAAAATTTATCTGGTTGGTATTATATAGCTTCTAAAATAAAGATTTTTTTTCTTGTATCTAAATTCTCCAATAACAAAACCATATTTTTTAAATTTGTAAGCTAACATTCTCATTATGGAATAGTTATTTTCTTCAGTAAGATTTGGAGACCATTTTTGATACTTGAACTGATATATGTTGTTCTCAATGTTGTCATTAGTGTTGCTCTAAATAAGGGCTAATATAACTAACACCATAATATCAAAAGCCAAATAGGTTGTTAGAAGACAGTGTGTACTACTCCCTGTTGATACTTCTGACCCATTATTTCCTTCTCCTTGACCTGGTTGGCACTGTGGTGAACCAGCTGAAGGAGCAGAGGAAAATTTGATTTTATTTAATATTTTTATTTCATTGTTTAACATGATGGCATTTTTTATGCATAAGAATTTTGTGGGTGATGTCCCTGAGGGGCTGCCTCAGACCCTGCTGGCAGCAGCTGAGCAGTTTTCCTTACTCTCAGGTGCTGCTTGGAGGGAGTGTGGAATTTTGGCTTGGGATGGCAGTTTAACCTTGCACATAACTGAGAGTAACTGGAAGCTGCTGCTGAGAGCAGGGTTTGTGTGCTCACATCTCAACACAGGATATCTACTGACATCCATTATATCAACATATCAAATTCTGCTTTATGCCCAGAACTGCCTGCACATCAGTGATGCTGTATGGAGTTAAAATCTCCACTGCAGGGCTCCTTTCAAGGGCCAAATGAGTCCATTACATCCATTTTTGCTATTGTTTACAAGAACAAGTGATGTGTAGAAAGTATTGCTTAGAGTTGGGGTTTGAGGCGAAATTTTTTGAGAAAAACAATCAAATTTTAATGAGATGAACATATCTAACTGAACTAAATGAGAAAATGTAAAAACAACTGAAGTCGGAGGTACATTTTGTTACATGGCAATCAGAAACAAACTGTGTCCAAAATTATCTGAATCCTGTCAGATCTTCAAAGAAATTGATTTAAGTTCATCAGAAAATGGAGGAAAAAAAATCATTTTCAGTGCTTAAACTTTCCTAATTCCTGCAAGGAGGAAGAAAGAAATGAATGTCATCTTACTTTTGTTTGGTTACCTCACAGAAAAAGAAATGAGAGATTTTAGTAATCAAAAATGAGTGAGAAAGACAGATTGTTGAAATTATAGAAAATATTTCCTTCCTCACCCAGAGTATCTGAAAGTGAGGGTTAGGCTGAAACAGTCAATAGATCATGTCTACCTTCCTGCAATTGAAAACACATTCATAGAATTCTGGCAGAGGTCAGCTGATTAAAATGTCTGTAAAGACAGCAGAGTGATGTTTACTAGACAAATGGTTTTAAATTTGGCTCCCTTGCCATGTCTATTTGCTAGTTCTGTAGCAATATATGATTTACAGAATTGCATACCATCTTCAACTTATCTAAATTAATAGAATGAATAAGAACTGCAACACATTAGTGGCTTAGAACCTTCTGAAAAAAGTTGCCTTATTCAGTCTTGGGATTTTTGTTATTGATCCCTTACCTTTTAATGGACTTTTTCATTGAAGTATGTTTGCTTTGTCATTTGAATATGACTAAGCATTTTTCAAAGGCATGTAACAATCTTTATTAAACATTGTTCAAAGTGTAGAAAGACAGCTGCCAATCTCAGAAAAGTTTTTGTTTTGTTTTTGTTTTGTTTTTGTTTGGTTTTGGTAGGGTTTTTTTTTCTGGGTTTTTTAATGTTTCTGTCATTAAAAATGAAAAAAAAAAGCATTTTTTTGTCATTTTCAACTATTTTATCTTTCCCTTTTGTGAATTATGTTGTTCTTTACTACTAAAACCTTATGGAGTTCTAAGTACATATGATCTACTTTTTAAACTAAAAATATCTGATATAACTTTTCAAATGGGGTATTGAAAACAGGATAAAAAGAAAAAAATTCTAAGAAAAAAAGAGAAAATAAAATCAGTAGATGCACACATACCAACATACCTTTATATTCACACTCAAGAATGCAGACTTTTAAAATCCTGCTCCCCAAGGAACTGTATTGTAAGAAGATGGCTTTGACACTGTTGAAGAGAGATTATCCCACCCCCTTTTTCTCTGAGAGGTAGTAAACACAATTTGTAGGTAGGTTTGAAACTGAAGCCATCTTTCTGTGACTCTTATAGGCAGGACTCACTGAAGCCATGACAGACTACAAGATGCTTGAGGATGTTGATCACTTATGTCCATAGGGAGGAAAAAAAGTTAAAAGCCATGCTTGGATTAACAAATGCAACTTCAAATACATAAACATTTCAGTTGGCATTTATTAAAGTATTCACAAAAAGGGAAGATGAGATTTTTTTAAAACACCCTTCCTGAAGATTTCAATAATTTTTTTTTCCAGATGACTTACCAGATATAATGATTTGACAACCTGAGTTCCTTCAGTTTCCATGCAACTTTATCCCAAATGCTGGTTTGACACTTCCCTAAAGTTCTTAGAATGTGATCTAAATGCAATTTCATTTAATGAAAGTCTCACAATAATGTTGAGTTTGAGACATTGCCAGACCTACTTGTTTTAATTTAAACAAAAGCATGTGATGTCTTCACCTTCATTTACCGGGAGATGCTAAGACATTGATTCCATAAAGTGTTGAAAGACATGAGCTTGAGATCTTGAGCCATGTTAAACAAGAAAGGAGACCTGCATGATTAAAATCAATTACATGCTTAAGTGCTTTTCAGGATCAGTGCCAGCATGGTTAGCACTCAGCATCATACTACAGATAACTAATTTAGTATTGCCTTATAGATCTTCTTGTGTTTTCTGTAAAACTAATCTGACTGTTCTTTATTTCTCACTCTGACGAAGCTTAGCAAGTAATTGAGGCCCCTTTCCAGGTCATTCAACAGCTTACATACTACTCTATGGTTAGCCACAAAAGCATTTTATTTTGTTTCTTTTTTTCTGAGCTGGCATTAGAAGCTCCTCTGACTACCTTGCCAGAATAACTTCTTTTTCCTTTGCCTTCTCTGTTATCCCCCTCCTTTTACCTCATTGCTGATTCGAACAAGTAGACTTAATTGTTAGTATTGAATTTAATGCATCAAGTTATACTATATAACTTGAAAGTACCTGATTTTCTAGTAAAAAAAGCTGCATCTACTTTTTTGAAAATACATTTTTCCAATATATTAAACTCAAGAGAATTCCTTTTATTGCAGTTTTTTCTCCCTGTCTACAAGAAAATAATTTCTGCATTTTTCTCTTTAGCTCATTGTTTGCTTCTAAAGGGATTGATAGATTTAAAAACTTCTATTTAAATTAAATTTAAAAATTATGATATTTTGGAGTAAATGCTGCTTAGTATAGGAATATTCTTATAATAATAATAATAATATTAATATACATCAGACTTGTTGAAGTTTAGGGTTCTAATATAAACTAGCTTTCTAAACTTCTTTGTAGTAATTTATAAGTGGCATTCCATCACTGTGCAATTCATTTCACCTCTCTAAGAAATCTTTTTTCAGACTACATGATAGCTTTCAGATTACATGCTAGATTCCCATAAGCATAGTCACATCTAAGGTCTTAAATAAATCTAACTTATTCCCACATCTCACTTTCTGAAGTGACAGTTATTGAATAGCAATAATTTTGTTTTCTAAATATCCTCACAGTCTTATAATAAATGAGGTTTGATACATTTTTCCACTTCTAGTTTTCAATTTTCTCCAGGTCACAGGCTAGGACCTCTACTCTTCAAAAGAACCCACATCCCAGTAAAATAAAATAATTATTTACATAGTCTTATTTTCCATATGCTACTCATTCTAATTTCTCCAGGAATTATGTCTAGATCTATTTTTTTTATCCTGACAAGCTTTATGGTATCTTAAATTGCTCAGTGTTTCCCTAGACATGGATTGTTTAAATTTACAATATGTGTCTCAGGTCATGGCACAGTCTGGGTGGGGGAAGGGGATGCACCACCACGATATCATACAGCAAAATTCTTGAGAACTTTGAGAAAATTCTCCTTCAGTGAGACTAAACCAGTGCACTAAACAAGTACTTTTCTAGTCTGAGAAATTAAATCACAAGAGATATTACATAGCATCAAATTGTAATTGTATGTATGATTTGATACTCCACTGTATATAGTCTTGAGTGCATATATAAAATCACATAGTTATATGTTATTCCATATTTTGTATTCACCTTTTGTGAAATACTTATTAGAAAATATTACAGTTTATATATGTAAGCAACTTTCTGGCATATATATACTAAGTATTTAACCAAGTATTTTCTTTTCAATTCCTTCTCATTATGGAGTAATACAGACACGTTCACCTGACAATGACAAGAAATGACAGATACACATTTAGAAACATGAACAAAACATGTTCTGTGCTTGCCAATCTAGCCTCAAACTGTCTGGTCTTCTTTTTTCAGTGTATTAGATTATATGATATCTGTTTTGCTGCCCACTGTCTCCTTAAAGAATTTTCTGCTTTGTTGGACTACAAATATGTTATTTCCTTCTACTGAATACTTTTATCTGAGTATATTTTTTCTCAGACACATCAGCTTGCATTTTTACAGTGATTGAATTAATTTTTATTTGTTTCTTGCACACATCTTAGAATTTAAAACTCTCCTGTCACTTTGTTGTCTTTTTTCCTTTATCCTACTATCTGTAATGCCTCCCACTTTGACACTGTTTTAGAATTGAACTTAGTTGCCTTTGGTTTTTCATTCAGATAATTAATCAAAATAATAAATTATGTCAAATATACAGAAGATGCTCAAGGCTCACTGAAATCAGAGACTGTTTTCCTTCCCTAGTTATGCCATTAAGCATGGTGCCTTTCATTTTTTGGTGTCTTCACTTTTGAATTTCCTGAGCTTTTTTCGGGCAAAACCAAAATACAAATGGTGAGGTAACCAAAAGCATTTATCAAGGTTGTTTATCTAGGTTTGAGGCACAGAATCAGGAGGTTTGTTACAATTAGAGCCATGATGAAGTTTTGGGTTACATTCTTAAAATAATTATCTAAGGAGATACCCTACATAGAATAAAGTCCTAGGGAGACATCATGGCTTAACCCCAGCAAGCAGCAGAGCTCCAGGCAGCTGCTCTCTCATTTCCCCATCACTGGAATCAGGGAGAAAAGTGGAAAGGTAAAAGCTACAGAGCTCATGGGTTAAGATAAAGTCAGTTTAACAGGGAAAGCAAAAGCTTGGCACAAAAACAACAGGGAATTCATTCACTGTTCCTATGGGCAGGCAGGAGTTCAGCCTTCCCCAGGAGAGCAGAGCCCCATCATGTCACCCAGGATGGGGAAGTGATTTCATGAGAAGAATCTCTGATCACCTCATGAGATAAGGCAGAGGGCTTTGCATGTAAGGAGCAATAAATAGCCCTTTAGTAAGTATGCCTTGATATCATATCTTGCTCCAAGATTTCTTTTGATTAAGAAATCCCAGAATAAATTCATATGATAAGAATCAGCACACTCTACAGCAGAAATTAATAAGTAATAATGAATAATGGGGTTTTGTAGGTACTCATCACGCAGCTACAGAGAGGTCACTGACAAGAGAGCTAGAATGGTCCAACAGAATGGGGAACAGGAGGACTCTAGCTGAAAAAATTCATGTTGTATTTGACTGCAAGTACATACCCTTGGCCCAGCTTTTCGGCCACTGTGATAATGGTTTATCACCTATGCACAAGATTGTGTGCAAGTTTCAGTAGTATGTTGACAAAATTGTTGGTCTAGCCCAGCTGAAAAATTTTCCAGGAAAACTCACACATTTTATGTGTATTTTTGTATTGCACTTCAGAGCAGCCTGGGTGGACTGCAGACCAAAAGCCCATCAGTGCAGCCACAGGATATTTTGTTTTCCAGGACATGTGAGACCCTGGCTGCCTGAACACAGCGTCTCAACCTGTGAGAGCTGTCTGGCAGCTGTCCCTGAGGTATGGACACACACAGGGGACAAGCTCTGGAAGTGACTGCTCAGAGCAGTGCAGTAATCATGGACAATAATAATGGGAAATTACAACTAATAATGGGCAGCTATGGGGACAGGAGTAGCCAGGCTAGTCCTGTCTGGGACAGCAGAGCTCCAGGCCATCCCATGGGCATGGAAGCATAAAACTGAGTGGTTAGGTAGTGTCTAGCTGCAGGTAATATATGTGTATATGGCAAGACAGAAACGAACAGTTCCACCAAAGTGTGCATAAATGAGATACCTTTACCATTACACTGCAACTGTTACAAAGAAAAAGCAGTCTGAAGAGCATTCAGAATAACTTAGCAACACTTTCCTTCATCTTTGTTCTGTATTTCCTTAAAGAAATACTTTTAGCTAAACTTTCTCATACGGGCTGTGTTACCATCCCTAACTGAGGCCATCTGTCATTTAGCTCATCTGCTCTTACTGATGAAATTGACCCCAGAAGTAACATCTGAAGTCTCCTAAATTTTGGGGCATATGGCATCTAAATCAAATTTGTACAGCTCAAAGCAATCACTGCTGTATCTCATCTGAGTTATTTATTGCCCAAATACCTTGTATTTATACATATATACTTAAGTCAATGAATACTTCCTTTGAAAAAAATCTTATCCACCTTATTCCCTTAAGGCACTCTCTTTCTTATTTATCATCACTTTGCCCTTGGAGACATCTATGTCTCTAAGAACCAAGGACTCTTCAACCTACCTTAATGTGAATGTGTAGCACTATGAAATTCAAAATTTATTTTCAGCCTTAACTCTGAAATAGCTTTGGTTTTTTCAAGATCCATAGAAGAATCTAAAGACAAATTTTATGATTTAATAATATTATTATTTCAGAATTCTTTGACTTTATTTGGCATGACTCTTCTTAAACTGTTCTACTTTAAAGCACATTTCAGCAATAGATAGGTCCCAAAGGCATTTTAAACCTTTGGGCTACCTACTTCAGGTAAAAATTAAAACACACTATTATGTGTCTACCAAATAGAATGCAGTGCTTCAGGCATTCCAGCTTGTTGGAAAGTGATACAAACAATATCTGTTTTGTATGTGCCTTTTTTAATGGCGTGCCAAACTGTGTGTGTAAATGTTAGCATAAAGGAACATAAGGCATATGGAGAATTATAAAAAAATATACATGCGAGTTCATAATAGGCATTTATGCAAAGAATTTGCTCTTAGAACTGGGAAATGCTACATAAACCCCCATATTTTTTCTCCTCTTATGCGTTTAGTTTTGCTTCTTTTCAGAACCACTGAATTTTTCTCTTATTTTAGAGATGGTTATTCTTCTCATATAATCATATTGCAATGTTCACATTTTGGGGGTGTCAGTGGGTGCTTTATTTCTTCTCTTGGCTGGAAAAAAATATCCTACTGTCCCCTGCAGCCAACTATGGCAGTTTCCAGTGAATGCAGTAATGAGGGCAGAACTGATTAAATGTAGGCTTCTCTCCTGGTAAATTCAGCCAACAAACTTCCTGCCAGAACCTACAGAGTTTTTCTAAGTATTTTTTTTTCCAAAGGTAAAGGAGCATGGTCTGATCAGTTGTTAGGTTTTTTTTTCGTTTCTGCCAGGAACAGATACATTAATAGACAAGCACAGCTTTGCTAAATTGCACAGTTGAGTTTAGACATAGGACTGTCATTGGTTGCAGGACTCTACGAGCAAAGTAAGTTTCCCTGGTCATCTGCTCTACCAAATTTACCCTGTTCTTGAGGCCAGATGCTCTCTATAAAAAGGTTGCTGCAACACATTGTCTCTGCTTTTACAACTGGAACACTTGAGCACTAGAAGAACCATATGTCATACTGTTATAGAAAAAGTAGAATTAATATGTTATACTGTGCAGAAAAATGATAAAACACATAGGAAATACTAGCTTATACAAGCAGTCATTTCTTCTGTTCCACGTGGTATAAATTCTTCCCTCTTCCCTTTTGTTAAAGAAGAGGTCTGGGAAAGTCTGGAAAACCTTGACCAGAAATAAGACTAGCAGTGTGAAAATGCTAGTCAAACAGCATAAATTCTTTGGTAGGAAAATTAGAGTACCTCTAAAGATAGGGTCCATGGGTTACCTAGCTAATAAGTGGTTTTGCCCAGGGAATACCAGTATTGCAACAAATAAATCCAATATATAAAAAACATGTTGGCATGTGATGTAAAAATATGTACCCAGAATACTTATGGGCTGAAAATTATAAGAAAATGTATAAGTTTAACTGATTGTTCCTAAAGTGAGAGATATGAACAATATTTTTAAAAATGGAAATTGAAAAATCCTTCTGGAGCCAGGTGTGTAAAGGACATTCTGTGTCATAAAGTTCTATTTTTCTTCTATCTCATGCAACTGAAGAATGGAAACCTTTTTCTACAGACCCATATCAGATTATTTTTCAAGACTGGTAAGGTTTATTTCCTCTTATTATTTTTTGGAACATCACATTCCTCCAAAACTTATACAGCATTGAAATCTTGCAAGTAGAATGATTGCTTGTTTAGCTTAACAAAATAGTGACAGTAGAAAGGACTTCTCCATATTAAATACACAGGTAGACAAACTCTAGGGAAGCAAAAGAGGTATAAAACCTAAAAAACATATTGGCATGTGATGGAAAAAATACATACCCAGAATACTTATGGGCTGAAAATTATAAGAAAATGTGTAAGTTTTGGAGGAATGTGATATTCCAAAAAATAATAAGAGAAAATAAACCTTACCAGTCTTGAAAAATAATCTGATATGGATCTGTAGAAAAAGGTTTATATCCTTTGATTGCATGAGATAGAAGAAAAATGGAACTTTGTGACACAGAATGCCCTTTACACACCTGGCTGCAGAAGGTTTTTCAATTTCCATTTTAAAAAGTATTGTTAATAACTCTCACTTTAGGAACAATCAATTAAACAAATCTGTAATATCTTAGTAAAGGTTAGCATTCCTGTGGAAATGCTGGAAAGTGTCCTGTCTGGCTAAAATAATTTCCTGCTTCCAATGGTACCTCCCTATGTTACACACACATACCAGAAACTTACTGGGTAAACAACACTTTCCAAAGGAACATACCTTCAGTGTCAATTAGTTCTGCTTGTGCTCTTTGAAGCCTTTAAGGACTGACTTTGGCAGCCTCATGCTACAAACACAAGGGTTTTGTGGTAAGGTTACTCTCTCCCATTACACAGAAGTGTCACTCTCCAGTATTGATGTGTTGTTAATGTTTGTATAGTTATACTGTTAGGAATGTAGAAACATATTTTGCTTAATTACTTTCCCACAATGAGTTTGAAAATTATACTCAAATTCTGCCATTTATGCTGCATTTAGGAGTGCTATGGATAATGAAGCAGAAAGTAAAAAATTATCTGGAAAACAAACAAATAAAATAAACATGGGATGAAAAATGAAATAGCAGAGAGAAATGGCAAAACAGTATTACTTAGAGATGGATGAGAGTGCAATATGAAATGAATTAAAAGACAGCTGCAGTATTTTAGGCTTAAATTTTGCTATCTTGATTTTTTGGAAGATATGGTTAAAATGCCTCCTAGTTTTTCCCTTTAGAATAAAAGTACTCTTAGTCAAGCACAGCATGCCTAAATTTTCAGATTTTTAAGACTTCTAATTTTAAAATTATTAGCTACCCCTTTTGTGTGTCTGTATGTGATTTCTACAAGTCCTCATGGCTATGAGTGTTCTCTTTCTCAAGTACAATTTGTAACATCCTGAGGTTTGAACCTGTATCCTCAAACACCAGCAAAGCAGCACAGAGGCATGTAAAACCTGCCTCACCTAGGTTTTAGAATCAAAATAAAAGGTCAGCTTTCTTGGTCTTGCTGTGTCTGGCTACATAGCCCTTCTGATCTTTGGTGTCATGTGTCAGAGGAACAGTTTCTTGTCCTGGCCATAGCAGTGCCTCTTTAGGATGCTTCTGTAAGTATCTGAGCCTCCTTTCAGAGCCATCCCTTTGTTCCCTTTTCTGTCTTGTAATTCCTGAAGTGGAAAAAATTCTGTGACTGCTTGCAGCCAAGACATTTCTGCTGATGATTTAAATGCTGCTGAAGAGAAAGACTATTATAAAGCAATATGTATGCTCAGGAAGCGTGACTGGTGTAGGATCAAACTCTGAGATGTGTGTGGGTGTTCTGCTGGGGACGTGCATTGCTCCAGGTTATACACATACAAAAGCACATCACAGCACCTCTTCTTCTGTCTGGATAAGGGTGACAGGCAGATGCAGCCCTCAGACTTCATGTCTGATACTTAAATTGTATATATAATGAGGAGGTCTCTTTTCATTTGAATAGCATTGGCTCACACAGGCAAAACTTACATTTAATGTTAGACTTACTTAAATTGACAAAAGAGCAAAAGGTAGCAGGGATCATCAGAAACCCAAACTTGTACACAGGAAGACTGGTGAGCTCTGTGACCCTCTTTTCACTGTCAGAGAGATGCACCAAAAGGGAGATGGTTTGACTATAAAGGACACAGAATAGATGCAAAGGGAAAAAAGCCCAAATGTTACAGTTAAATTAAGCCACACACATGCACAGCGTCCTCAAAATATTTGGCCTGGCATTTTAAGGCAGACAGACCATATGGCCTTCTTAGCAAAGCACAATGCTTTTTGCTGTGCCCCATTTAGGGCAAAAGAAACTGTTGTAGTCCTGGGTGTGCCAGATGTCTTGTCAGTCAGCCAGTTTCACTTCTAACTGTGTTCTCTGCCTAAACCTGACATAAACACAGTGGCACTGCTCTCTGAGTAGCCAGCTCCTTATTCTGAGGGAAAATATCATTAAAACAGAATATAGGAAATAACAGGCAACCATAGATCATTCTTAGTGGACAAGGTTCCTTTGAAGAAAAACTACCATGTTGTAATTACAGGATCAAAATAAAGGCTGACCCCCCAAAGCACTGAAAAGGAGAGAAACAGATAGGATAAGTATATTTTTGCCTATTTACCAGTGCTTTTAATGGTGCACTTCTAAAATGCTGTGGCCACTTCCTGGGATTTGTAGTGCTGAAATAATTTAGAATACCTAAGAAAAGGTATTGCAGAGGATCAGGATGACAGCTTTGGCACTAAGGGCTGTTATGGGAGGTATAACACCTCTGCAATGATTTTCACTCCTTATGAACCTTCTCTGCAAGATGATCAGTATTGATAATTAGTTTTGGAAGGATCGTTTTCTGAATAGAGAAATGTTAAACATCTGCAGAAGTTTTGCCTTTCATTACCTTAGTAACAAGCTTCTGATTTCTGAGATGGTAACAATATGTACTGAAAACAAAGAAAAGTCAAACCTCATTCATTAAGTGGTCTGGTAGTTTTCAGAAGGTAATTTATGTTTTTTTCAAATTTCTAGTGCTTTTGGTATTTATTTTGAGCTAGTTGAGTCAGTACTAATGGAAAAATGTCTTAAGGAGACCCACTTTCTTTAATACTGTAGTCACAGTAAGTTACAGACAGACAGACCATATTTCCCACTCTCATTTAAGGCATCAGTTATGCTCAGATTTGATGGATAAATATATATAATCATTAATTTTTTAAACATAAGACCTTACAGCTCACATGTTGGTGTTCTGAAAGTTTTACATTCTGAATGATGTGAATGGATTTGTAATTTGAAACACACATTAGTTTCTGAGCATTCTGGTTAAAGAAGCGATTGAGAAAGAAGGAGGAACTGGTACATTTTCAAAGCATTTCATAAATCAAGGGAAATATTTTTTTCTTCTGTTCTCAACTTTTTAGTGAGAGATTTTCCCTTCATCATCTTCTGAGAAGAGATGAGAGACCAAATAAAAATTTCACATTTGCCCTTTTTCTATTCATAACAAGTTCTCATTCAAAGTTTTCCATCTCCTTATTTATGTAGATGGTGAAGAGAAAATGGAGAATATTACTTTGTGTCTTTTCATGGGGTATGTGGCATTTTGCTAAGGAAAATATAATCAGATTTGTCATGCCATGTGTTTCCTTCAGCATTTAGATTTTCTTTGGTAGAATATTTTTTGTAAGTATTTTTTTTCTTCTGCTGCTATTAAAATCTAAATTTTTTTTGAAACAAATTAAAAATATTTTTGTTTACTATATGTAGGAGTAACAGTACCTTTCTACCTACGTGCAACTTGCAAGATTATTAAGAATAATCTTCCCTTCTCAAGTCCCCATGAAGAATAATGTTTCTACAGAGGATAGTCAAACATTCAAAGAAGTTACCTAGCAAGGTTGTGAAATCCGTGTCTCTGGCCGTAATCCAGCCTTGGCTGGACATGGTCCTGAGCAATCTTATCCAACTGGTCTTACAGAGTGTTTAACTAGGTGACCTCTAGAGGTCTCCAAGCTAAATTTTACCATTCTGTGTTTTATTCCTTTCATGTAACTAAATATCAGTTAGTGTAATGTTATTTGAATACACCTTCATGCTTTAATTTTCAGGCATATCTGCTACATAATATGCTCAATACTCTACATGTCTCTGTGTACGTGTATACACCTTCCTGTCTGTCTATAATATACAAATGAATTGGCATGGTACTGGAAAACATCATATCTTTATAGGTAAATAACATTTGTCTATGATATTGTCCTGGTTTAGGGCAAAATTTAGGAGGAAACCTCGGGGGGGGGTCTCCTCTAGAAAAGCCGATTCCAGCCAACCCTCCCCCAAACATGTTCAGGAAAAATTTCCTTAGAGAAAAGTGGAAAAAACTATTTATTTAACAAATAGAATATTCACAAGCATAGAAAATTTGGATAATATGAAAACAATGAAACCTCTCCTTCCTCTGAAGAGATGGCAAACCAGAGTACATGGCTGGGTCAGTCTCAGTCCTCCAGCAGTGGGGGCTGATTGCCAGGCCTGGCTGTAGGAGTCGGGGGCCCCTGGGGATTCCCTGGTGTCTTGGGCCAACGAGATATCGACCAGCCCCAGGAGGAAGGAAAAAAACCAGCAAAAGAAACAAAGTCTCTCTCTGCAAAAAGCCGAGAAAGATCCAAGGAAACCCTCCGCTGTGAGCTCCCCGAGCAGAGAGAGAGAATGAGATGCCGCTGTCCCGCTACAACACAATCTCTCAAGGATTTTCCGGGGTAGTAAAAGGTGTAACTCCTGCAGACAAACTGCGCGTGGTTTTTTCTCTCCTTTCACTCTCTCTGTCTCTCTGGGCCCAACTTAAAGCTGCAGAGCTTAATATCCAGCATAGGCAGGAGGGACGATTGAGGATACAAAGATCATAAGGTCAACCCAGGACAGACATATTGATCCTTAAAATGCTTTAGCTGATTCTAAAGTTCGTTATATTAGTTTTTCAGACTTGGAAAACCTCACATCAAATTCTGCAATTTGAAAAGTTTTCGGAGAATATAAAATGGATTCTTTGTAGGATTTTTGTTTGTCAAGCAGATAAAGAGAATCAGCCCAGTCAAAGCAGTGCCATGTCCATTATCTTCCATGGGTACCACCCATTGTGCTCCACAGTTGTGCTGAACAGAGTGACATAATTCAGAATGGTTGAGAAGTTTAAAATTACATGTTTTGTATGCATACAACAAAAGTCACCTTGATTTTTTAGCTCTCCTATGCAATTATACTATCACTAACAAAGTGGAGAGGCTGTCATTTGTGCAAACTGGGAGCACATTATGTTCAAGGTGCTTCACTGAGCCACAGAATAAGAAGATGCCATGGTATCTGCTTTAAACATGACAGTGTTTGCAAGTATGGGTTTTAGAGTATATCTTGTTTATCTTTATTAATGAACTGGATGATTCCTGTTATCTGTTACTGTAAAGCCACAGGAGCACTTCAAAGAGAAAGGTGAAATGTAATGCTATGCTATAGTGTAAGGAAGAAATAAACCCAAGGAATGTTCATCACTATTCAGATTGGGATTGAGGTCCTCTGAAAGTAATAGAGACTGATTTAATTCAGACTGGAGATCTGAAAACTGTATCTTGTTCTGGAAAATTAGAAATATATAAAAGAAAACTTAGTCAAATGCACTTTAAACATAAAAATAATTTATAAACAATAATAAAAATACAGTAATTATACAGTACTCTGGTATAATACAACGTTATAAAATAGTAATAAATAATAATGAATAAATAAACAGAAACTTTAAATAGAATTCAACTGGTACCCTTCACAAAAGGGTCAAATCAATTTCCAGCACAGCAATTTACTATCCCAGAAAGGGGGGTCTTTTAGCAACCTAAAATCACTGTGGGAAGAGGATGTTGCCACCTACGTTTTGTGCTCTCCTCAGGGAGAAGTACATCTGGTAATTGGCATTTCTTAGATAAAACAGCATATGGTGAAATACTGACACCTTGAAAACAGTGATGAATTACTGCATAGACTATTGGGAAGAAGTGATTTGAGCTGTTTTGAGGGATAAATAAAAAGTGGAAAAGGAGATCTGAACATAAGCATTTTCTTTATGGGTGGAAATTTATGGTAGAATTTTCATTTCTCAGACCTAGATAATGTACTTCCCTTTGGAGAATGGCATTAGGAATTCACATGCAAAATAGCTGCCTCAGAATCTCTACATCCGCTTTCCTCAATATATTTTCATGCAGTGGCCATATCAGGAAAGATGCTGTAACAAATGATATAACAAAGATGTCAGAAATCTGAGAAATTTCAGATTATATCCTCTTTAGGGGAGAAATTAATTATTTCTTATTTATCTTACATAATGTTCATGAAGTAATGTGAACAAAAAGTTGTGTATGACTTTCCATAGCTAAATATAAATTAAACTTTCTCCTTTTACTTTGAAAGTGAGTTTTCTATCTCTTCCTCCTAAAATTTTGCTTTACCTATCAAGAACTGAAATCTTACTCCGTTATAGGGCACTTATTTTTAGATGTTTATGTTGTCAGTGCTTACAGGAATTGGGAAAATAAAATAATAAGAAGGAAGCTATTAAAATGTGTAAAATTAATGTGTTCTATCAGCTGACAAAACCTGACCCAAAAGTCATGTCAGTGGGAACTCCAGTTGTGCAAATAGCTTCATCCTCTCCCAGTGCCCCTTATTAATCCATGTAGATGTCCCACTGCTCATCATGTCAGCTGCTGTGCCAGGTTATGCTATAGCTATGCTTGTAAACAAAATGGGCTTGGGTCTACTCTTTGACCTTGAGAAATATATCCAATAGTAAACAATTTGCAAAGAATGGCCTCAATTATACTCCCTGTTGGAAACAGTGTTTGGATTGTGGCTGAGCAATGTCTGGGAGAACACTAATTGGCACAGTTTGGAAGCATGCCAGATTCCAACAGCTAATGTAAATGATTATGTGCAGTGCTGGAGACCAAGAATAGGGCTGTTTACTTTATTAATGTCACTGCAACACCTGTGCCTCCTGACAGACATCTGAATTCTTCTAGATACTTCATTTGTGTGTATAGATTCTGATACCATACCCATTCAGTAATGATTAACTGCTCAAAGCCTCATGGAAGTTCTACAACCTAATATTTGGTGTCCCACATATCTGAAATGTTCCTAGGGTTATAATGTTCTCTGGCAAGCACAGGAACTAATTCATTTTCATTTGATCCTTAGGCAGAGTGTTTTAAATGACAATTATTTAATCCTGATGTTGCTGGAAATTATTTATCTCTTTATGGTGAAGATGGGTAAGATCACATATAGCTGCACCAGTACTGTGCTTGGAACACCCAGAAACCCAACTCATCTAGCAGCCTGCATAAGCATGCTGTATATATTCTTCAATGGCATCTATATTTTCTCTAAGAAAATGCAGAAGCATCAATGAGCCCAGTTCAGATGATGATCTCAACTCAAATTAAAACCTGGCATATATTAAACACTTACTTAGAAGTGGGTTTTTTTTGTAATAAGCAATTATGTCAACATTTGCAGTGTTCATGTGGTGAAGAGACAGAAGCCAGTTTTAAGCATTCTGCAAGAGTTCCCTTTTTTTCAGATAGAGACATAAACACAAGTTTAATAAGCTAGCATGGTAGGCCTACATATATCTGTATAACTACAATCAGGTATAAAGGAAAAGGAATTCAAATAATAGCAGGATATAGATTTCATCTGCTTTTGACCAGACTAGACAACAGATGAAAGATGCACCAGACTGAAGAGCATCTTTAAAATATCTCAGAGGAAAGATGTAAGTCTCAAAATTTTAGAGCTCCATTAGTTTTCAACAAGAGATCAAGGGCAGTAAAAAATTCTCAGAGAAAAAAAACCCATTACATTATCTTTAGCACATCTATAACTAAAAAAAAAACCAAATCAAAACAAAACAACAAAAAACAAAACAACAACCAAAAAAACCCCCAAAAACAAAAACAAAACAAAAAAACCACAAGAAAAACAAAAACCACCAGCGAAAAACTTAAAGAACAATTTTTGTACAATTCCTAAAATTAGGTGAAAAAGTAGTTGACCCATTGATTTTCTCACCTCCATAATAGTCAAGCTGCAATGGACTCTGAGAAAACAACTTTGACGGATTTAAAGACTGTCTTTATTCTTTTTCCTTCAGCAAAAACCATGTGCAAGAGATGTCTCAAGAAGACAAAAGTTCTTCTTCCAAGATTGCATAGTATCAACTGATCAATGCCACGTTATAAATTCCAAGCCTTTATGTTAGTTGCTAAAAATACTTCATACAATGTTGTTAAGTAGTCCCCATGAAGCAAAAACATGACTTGCAAAGAAGACTTAATGGCTTTATGCTTTATTGCACATTAAACCATTGCATGGGCTCCTGCCTTTTCAATCACTATTGCTATCTGAATCTGCACTATGCACAAAGTGGTAGGAAAAACAGATTTGATTTAATGCTAATAAGGATTCCCAAGCTTTGTCTTAGTTGAAAGAGATCCTTTTCTCATTTAATAAAAAGCTACATTTTCAGGACATAAATGTCATTGTTCATTCATGGAAATGTTTATTTTGTTCCAGAAAAGACCTCTGAAGAGGTGAGAAGAGACTGGAGATAATCTGAAATATTGTGTAAATAATGATTTTAAACTACTCAATATTTGGGTGTTGGTCTAGGTACACATTTGAAACTACTAATGCATAGAGATTGGTTTAGTACTCTAAATGCAAGGAGCATAAGAACTAAAAATAATAGAAACAGCAGATTTATTGTTCAGATTCTGAGATGTGCAAAAATATTGTTCCTCCCCAGATTTTTGCAGTTTACCTTGCAATCTAAGGACTACCAGCCTGCAGGCACTGATTTCTTCTCTCTGGTGCCCAGTGACAAGACCTGCGGGAGTGGCCTGAGGGTGTGTCAGGGAGGTTTAGGTTGGATTAGAAAAAGGTTTTTCACCCAGAGGGTGGCTGGGCACTGGAACAGCTCCCCAGGGTCACAGCAGCAGCCTGACAGAGCTCAAGAAGAATTAGGACAATGCTCTCAGGCACATGGTGACCCTTGGGGATGGTTCATGCTGGATGATGCTTGTGTGTCCCTTTCAACTCAGCATATTCTGTGAGTTTGGGATTCAGCAATGTACTGAAAAGCACATTCACATTAGTGATTAAGTATATAAAGATTCATGGGCCATGTAAAGTACAACATATGTACACTGTAGTATTAATGTTTTACCATATTACCAAGATTTAGGTAATATAATTTCAGGCATCAAAAATTAGATTTTAGTGCAAACTTCCAAATGCAATACATGTAAAAACTTACTTATTCCACCTTAATACAGACAGACAGATGGTGTCTGTCTCTCTGTTGACTACAGTAAAGGCTGCCTTAAACTGTGCACCTATATGGTCAAACACTGTATTAAGCCATGCTCTAATCACAGATCTTGATTCATTTCATCTAGACAGTGGCTACTAAGTAATGGTCAAGCTTGGTGAAATTAATCTAGCTTTAGAGGACACAAAAACTATCACAAGAGAAGTTTTGGGGGAGAAGTTTATATTTTCATAAAGGCTTTAGAACATATCAGGTCATAGTCTTTGAGGGTGTAAATCAGGGGAATTGAATTCACTGACAACCTGACTATTTGCACCAGCTGAATCTCTATCCCCCAGAGTTAACTAATGTGGCATCTTTATGTATATGCACAGTAATTGCAACTAGGGCACAATTCTGGAAAGTCTTCTGTGCATGACATTGCCAATGAACCCAAAATCATCTCTGTATGAGTAAGGCTTCCCATATGTGAGGCTTAATTACTATTTTAACTAATCTATTTATTTTTAATTACTACATAATTTTCATAAGAACAAATAATACTGGGAACAAGCATGTTGCCATTTGTTTTCACAGCTGATTTTTCTCCTGACAGCAATCAAAATATATTTGGATGGATATGGAAAAAAATTGTATATTTCCCAGGTACAGCTGGTCATGTAGAGATATTAATATATCTTATTGAAGCTGCTACACCAGGGTTAATCTGATAAAGCTCTCATGATGAGCATGCTGTTTATCCTGTTGACACAAAGCATTAAGTCTGTCACCACATCCTGCTTTTTCCAGCTTCGTGGGAGTTATTGTCGAGGCTCAGAGTACCAGTAAGGAAGACATGACTAAAGGACCTAGCTGTGCTAGTCAGAGGAGCAAGAGACTAACCTAAAGAAAGGAAACTAATAAAGATAATGTGCTAATCAGAAGGAGGAGTTTCCATTGCCTGAGGAAAAAAAAATCAGCAACTGATCTTCCCCTCTTCCTCCTCTCTTTTGTAAGAGTTGTGTCTGTAAATGCTAGCACAAACATAAGCATAATTTGAAAATATAAGAAGAATTGATTAAATGAGAAGTGATGCTAATTAGTGCCTTTGATTATTCATAGAATATCTAGTGATCATCAGAACAAAACAATTTGACAAGTATTTAACTGATATTTGTTACTGTATGATGCTTAAATCTCATCTTTGAGTCCCATGGAAAAATTCATTAATGTTGAAAGATGACTGTTCTGGAAAGACTCAAAGAAAAGAGAGATTTATTTCCGACTCTTTATTACAGTTTTTCACAAATTTGCACTTAATATTTTCACAGAATTAGCTAAATATTAACTAAGTTTAGTTTTGTTAACCTTCAGGGTTTGCATTAGTGCTTAAATTTTTGCTTTATGAATAATGATCAAGTGCAACATTTATATGGTATGATCATAATCCTGTGCAAAGTCTGTTGGAAATTTTTTCCCATTGGCTTCAGTGCTGAAGGATCCAGCATCTAGAATTCATAACAAGTTCATGACAGTGATGCTGCATTTCTAAGTCTTGAACCTGTCTTAGAGAATGACTAATCTGTGTTGAGAGCAAAACAAAAAAATTTATTTCTTAAGTATTTATTGTAACTTCAATAATAATTCCTAATCTTTTCTGGTTAATATAAATTTATGAACATCAACCTGAAAAAAAAAAATATATATATATATATGTTTTCACCAACATAAAGCAGATGTAAAATAAATTTAGATAGGGGTAAAATAAAAGTATTAATTGAGTGGAAAAATTAACTGTAAAGCAACTAACTTCCATGCCAGATAAGGCCACTGAGTGGCACAATGCCTTTGTAATGACACAAAATTAAGTAACTACCAACTAAGGCTGTGTGTCAAATGTCACTGTAGGTATTTTTACGATTTATCAAACAGCAATTTACTGTTATTGTCATTAGGATTTTCCTTCCATGGTAGATTTTGGAAGAAATTGACAAAATATAATCATATAGAGCATAAAATAGTTCTTCCTGTAAGCAAATTTAAGAACCTTGTCTGTCAGCATCTCTGGATGTAATGCAATGAGAAAGGTTGATGCCAGAATATATCTTATCTACAACAGGCATTGTTTTGTTTATACCATCAAGTTCTTTGTCTAATTTAATCATGAAACCTTCTCTGTCTCTTATCATGCTACAATCTCTTAGCACATCTTGGCATTGTTTCATTGCTGTAGACAGTCATCATCACTGTATACAATGAACTTGAATTTGAGGTTTAGGTAATGCTGAAGAAGCCCTTCTGGTTACACAACATCTAAGGGCTGCTGCCAGTCACTAGTAGGGCTTACCCACAGACTGAATTCTTTCTCTAGCTGGTGGGGTGTGGCAGGAGTAAATGATGGAAAGCTTGCATTTGGGCCAAATTGCTGCTCTGCTTGTTTGGGACTGAAGTGCAGGACAATGCACCATTCAATGTCTCTCTCCAACAGGAATAGGCAGAAATCAATAAAGATTTTTTGTGTGCTTTATGTTCAGAGGGCACATGTTCCTTTGGAGATCTCAGAGTCACAACTATCCATTGACTAGAAATCAACTTAGTGCATTAATTCAAAATCAAGTCTGCAGCAACAATGGAGATGTTGGTGGATGTGTTAGATGAGTGAAATTCCATGTCATGCTTTATTCTTGTCATTCTTGCTGATATATATCTTCCTGAAGGTTGTTTCCTCACCATCACCTGCTGAAGCCTTTGCAACACCACTATATTGTTTAAGAAAAAGTATTTCTAAGAATAAATTAAATTTCTGAGGTGCATAGACTCTACTAATGATCAAGGTGCATCATATAAACTCCTAGACAATTAAAATCCACAAACAAATTATCTTCAAGTGACATTAAATTTAAATTATTTAACATAGAAATACCAAGTAATTTTATTCTTTTAGATAACCTGAAGTTACAAATAAAGGTGAGTTATCTAATTAAACAGAAGTTTTATTCAGTTTTAAAAGTTGGGAAAGAAAATATGCAGTTGAATAAACATTTTAATCCTGCAAATGCAAGGCTGATGATAAGAACATGCAGCTTGCTTCTTATTTTGTCTTGTAGATGGCTTTGTTCATCTCCATTGACTTTGAAGGGAACATGAGCAATCCCTTCAAAGTGTTAAAGATATAAAATATGAGAATATAATTTCAGCACAAAACCATATTTTTCATCTTTTTTCAACATCTTCTTCAAAATATATTGTCCAATTGAAGCATGTAAATATTCAAAATAAAAGCCATATTTTCTGATGGAGAACAACCATATTGCTTCATGGATGTAGGCAGATCTGATGTTTTTGTCATAGCTGGCCAAATCCTTGAGTCATACTTGTTATCATGATTTTTATGACAACAGGGTCCAAGAGCCTCAAATTAAATCAAGGATCAGTTGTGAAGGCCAGTATGTAAGATATTGAAAAAACCAATCCTCAGGTCCTTGTACATCAATTTAAATTGGACATTTGAAATCAATGAGGCCAAGAGAAGGCGGGGAAAAAATAAAGAACTATTTCAGGCACAAATTACTCCCATCTCACTATAGGCGTTTAATTCAGATAGCATCTTTATTTACATTTATTTACCTTGAGGTACATCTATTTACCTTGAGGTACATCTATTCTCCAAACAGAGAGGGAGAAAGAGAGAGGGAGGGAGGAAGGGAGGAGTTCCACAGGGCTAAGTGATCCCATTTGAGAATGAGGGAACAGTTCCTTCATTAGGATGCCCTTACCTGCTTTTTAGCATGCCTGTTACTTATCTTTTGGACCAGTGCCTATTCACAGCAATGATAACAGTAATCCCTGCCCAACCATACACCTGAATTTCTTTTATGTGGAAGAACAGACAGCTGATAGTGAAATTTTGTTCTGGTTTCTTCTGGTCCATGGTTATCTAACCAGGCAGGGTGCACACCCAGAGGTGATATGGCAAGGTGGGATAGAAACAAGGTGAAAAGAATTAGGCCTTAGACTCCATGTGAATAAAAACAGATTTTATGTTTTCCTGTATTTTTTTTTATAAAGCCCTGTTTGCACTACCTGCACCACAACTAATACTGACTTAATGAACCTGAAGCTCCATTTCTTTTTCCCATTGTTGTCTTGTCATCTTAAAGTTTCTCATTTAAGAGATGAATGTATCAAAATACAAAAAAAATAAAAAAAGAGAACACATGTAATGTATGAATGAACTCTGCATATCTTAGTGATGATGCAAAGATGAATTGTTACTGGTGGTAGCCCTAACATAAATAAAAAAATAAATTCCCCCCCCTCAATAAGCCTTTTTAATTATTTTGAAAATGTTAACATTAGAACACTTGGTAAAGATACAAAAATCTATGGAACTCATGTACTCTAGATCACAAAATTGGCAGCAAATAGTACAATGCAAACAGAATATTTATATTTTATCAATTTGAAAAATAACATGGATGTTGAATTTTTTCTGTAAATTTTTCTTTTTTTTTTTTCAATGTCAAGGAACTATGCATTTACTCTATAAGAAGGTAAAGCTGTATTTCAGTCACTTGATTTTAGTGCAGATTTTGTGAGCTAAAATTAAGAAAAGGGAGTGAGATTAAAGGTTAAAAAAAAGGCCATTTGTCTGCACATTATTAAAAACAGATTGAAACTCCTGCACCAAAACAAATGGCTGGGAACCACAAAAAATTAGCATATAGACCATCATAACTGAATTCAATTAAATGGGAATCTAGATATTAATTAGGAAAGTATCATAAGCAGAAAAAAATTGCATATATCTAAAGCATAGGGAAGTCTGATTGCAGGGGAAGATCTGTTGACATTTACATTGTAATTTCACATACTATTAATTATGAGTCACATGAAACTACAGTGGAGAGTATCATATTTTGTGCATGCTTAGCATGGAAGTCAGTTCCAATCTACTACCTCAGAGTGGGAATTGGCCTCAGAGATGAAATAACAAAGATTTTTTTCTATCCTAGATATTACCTAATTTTTCAAATGTGTTACTAAGGTTATTTTGAGTGCATTGGTAAATATTTGAAAATACAAATGTATTTCCAAAAATAGATATATTTTCTGTCAAAAAAAAAGAGTTGCCTCTCTGAACAGAAGGGCTATCGCTATCACATCCTATTACATTTTAAGAGTACTTCCTTTCTGCAGAGAATGTGACAGTCTGATTGTAAAAAACCTCTGTGAAGACTGTAGAGACTTAGACCAGGGTCAAGAACAAGCAGTTGTGATTTTGTAAATTAAATTGTAATGGAAAATAGTTTTTACAAGAGCAGAAATGCAAGATCAATTCCAAAGCAGAAGTTATGCTTTGCCTTTATGAATTTCCTGTACTTAAGTTGAATTAAGACTTCTTTACTTAACTTTTCACTATCATTTTGTACTAGAAGTTGGAACCCCAGGATGCTGTCATATATTATCCTTATTCACAGCTGTCCATAAGCCTTGTATTGAGTTTGTGACTCCACAGCTGATGCTTGTCAGGTGTGCTCTGCCTGAGCTTTGTTTCACTGGACTTGGCTATGACAACAATCTAACCAACCAGGTGTCTATATCTAGCCTGGTTTTGTTTGTTTCTGGGGTTTTTTGTTGGTTTTTTTTTTTCTTTAATCCTTGGTGCTGACAAATGTAGTTTCATGCAGTCGAAGTTTTACATATTTTTAGCAACCCAAGTGAAAAGTTTTTACTGCCCTTTTATGTTAACAGATCTCAGCAAAACAACAGTGCTAGAGCTGAATACCTGTTTCTGTTTCTTAAGCTTTTCACACTCCCACTCTCGGTCCTTAATGTAGAAAGAATACAGAGGTCTTTTCCAGAGTGATTTGTTTTCTCTCTCTGTTTCTTCTGGGCAAAACCAAATGTATTTGATTATTTAACTATATTCTTAATCAAGCCATGATTTGTGATATTCAAACAGAATATTTGTAACTGATTTTACTTGTTTTACAGGCCCCAAGTACACCCAGTATATCCATACTCTATTTTTATTTCAAATTTTTTGCGTTTGTTTAAAAAATCTGTTGGAGAAGCGAGTGTCACTGTGGAGTTTGCAATAGGCAAAGTAGGGCAACATGTTTTACCCTGGATTTGTATCAAAGCTAAGCCAGGAAAAAAAGTGTTGTCTTTGCTGAGTTTGAGTGACACATGAAATACACTGGTGAAAAGAGGGAGAATGCTTCTTTACGTATCTGCAGTCTCCACGTGTACATATCTATCTATCTATCTATCTATCTATCTATATATATATATATCTATACACACACACACACATATATAAATGTGTGTGTGTGTGTGTGTGTTGGTATGTGAGTGTGTATGAAGAAAAATTTGAAAATGGAACATAAAGTAAATGTCTTGGAACATGAGTTTGGCCATATTTTTATCAATATGGCACAAAAAAAGACCATATTTTTACATTTCACATATGCCTTTCCTCAAATTACATTGCTTACCAAGATATATTACTCTGCAGCACTGCTAGAGCAGTTCTCAGAAACTGCTGCCCACATATATTTGTTTGTTTGAGCTAATGTTTCTCTGTACACCAGCCACAAAGTAGAAAAAATTGCATGTATTTCTTCATCAGCAAGTTTAGAAGTCAATAGAATATCAATATATAATTTCTATAAAATATATTTTTATTTCTGATTTACAGATAATAAAGCCTGTGAAAATTCAAATAGGATGGAAAGAAGGAAAAAAAATGCATCTATGGAAAGAGGAATGTCTTTTAAGATCATATTCTATGTGCCATATTGTGCATATATAGGGCCATGTTCTTAATATCTCCTAAATGCCAAATAAGAAGAGTAGACTATCTTTCATTTTTTTGTGTGGGTATTTTTTACTACTTCTCTGTAGGACACCTCTTTTAGAATAGTTAGCAATGATCTTTCTTGAACACTGGTTCTGTGATAATTGCTTTTAGAAAAGGATTTAAAATTGTGATCACCTTGAAAATTATGATTTAGACATGCTTATATATATTTTTAAAATCACATATTTCTATGCTGTCATCTTTACTGTCATTTATTTTGCCACATTCTTTTTAAAATTACCTTTAAATTTGCTGTAAATTGCATTCTAACCTGAAGTGTCTGAGCCCATTTGAATTAATTTCTATATTCCTTTGAAATGGGACTGTTTCCTTTCAGAAAATATCTGAATACATTTAAAGACCCTGTTTGAATACAGTAATTTTGATAGTAAAATGATGTAATATGAATCAGAAAATAAATGGACCATAAAATTTGGGGGGGTGGATGAGGGGGAAATTACATTAGAATTTTTCTTTAAAAATAAGAAAAGGTATTAGTTGTTACTATTTTTGCCACCTCAGGAAATCCTACTATTTTTATATACAAAAGTCCAACATTTAGTTTTTAATAAGTGCCCAGGGCAGTTCTATGGCCCAGGCTGAAATATTAATGCATTAAAATGTTAATATATAGCAGCTGTAGAATGCAGATAGATGGTGTTTATTTAAAGCTAACCTATGCCTATTATAAGAGGGTGACCTAGCAGTGGGGAATTACAAGGCTAAGAAGGCTTTCAGATATATTTGCTAGTATTTTCTGATTTTATTTTTATATTCATATATGTAGAAAATTCAATAAAAAAAACATCTATCAGTCAGCAAACAAATTGTTAAAATATTTAAGTAGTTGTCAGTGCATCCTCCCACCTGAGGTAAAAGGGTCATAAATAAAGAAAGATAAACCTGGAACTGGAGATTACCCTGAGTAATTACAAGAAAAGAATGAAGATGACCAAATTACAAACAGATAAACCAAACAAAGGACTCAAGACAGTTGGTCAACATTTTGTGATCTCTATTATTTGGCTGTAGTGCTTAGTGTGTTAAATTAATTATGTATTTTGCCAGCCTGATGTTTTTTTGAAGCTGAAACACATGGACAGAGCAACACCATCAGTTACTTCTACCAGCACTACCTTGATGCTACCAATCTACACTGGAAGGAGTGATATTACACAACTTCCAAGTCACATCAAGAACACCAAGAAACTGTTGTTTTTATTCATAAATTAATCATCTCTCCACACAAAAGCCCATATTCCAAACGAATCTGGTAAAAAGTTTTCAAATAAAGCCTGAAGAGCACAATATTATATGGGCATTATGAGAGAGAAAGTGCAGACACAGGGATGATAGGGAGACTCTATGAGATGGAAGCTGCAGAATGCAATGACTGTGTCCTAGGGAGTTCTCCCATCAGGTGCTGAAATAAGCCAGGCATCACTCAAAGATATCACTGCACGCCATACTGCACTCAGAGCAGCCCTGCCTCATGGAAAGGGTGCCTCCATTCTGCTCCTTTTTCCCTCATGCAGGTGTCTCATCTCCTTTGTGCTGATCTCCCTTTCCTGATGGGCCTCCAGTGCACTGGGAGAAGAGTGGCAAGGCAGGGTACAAGCAATTTAGCCCAGCAGACAGTTTATTTCTTTTATTCCTGTTCTAAGGAAATTTCACCCAAAACCACAAGTTTTTGAATACAACAACACAAAGGCAGAGTATAAAGTCAAGTGGCAAATAGAGTGTAAAGGAAGGAGAGGTGCTACATGGCTGGGAGGAGATGTGGGAGATGGGAAGCTTTGCAGAACATTGATAGAAATTCAGGGGTTCATGATAAACATGAAATTGCAGGAGTTTGTTTCTTGAACCCCAGTCTCAAACTGATTGAACCCTTCCTTCATATTTGGGAAATGACTACGTGTTGGATGATTTCAAGAATGAAGAATTTTAATTGAATGGCTTGAGGGGACAAGCATAAGTGCTTTTTGCTTGCATGAAGTTTTTCTGCTTCAGACACATCAGGCTGAAAACAGAGTAAGATTAAGCAACACCATAGAGCTCAGTTCTCATGGTTTTGGGGCTATTAACTGATATTGCCATGTGGGAATGGAGCAGAAATAGGCGGCTTTTAATGGTGTATTTTGATGCCTGGATATAAGCCTCAGCAGAGTATGTGTTATGAGGCTAACTCCTAGTTTCCAAGTGCTGGCCATCGATGCTTTAATCAGATAAATAGCTGTAGTGGACTAGGATACTGGGTCCAGGTTTTTCAGGTGTGAACAAATTACCTGTGTTTTCTTCAAAAAGTATCAGCTGCAAGAAGTAAAAAATATTAAATAGGATTTCAGCTGTGGTTTAGGTTGGCTTTCAGTTTTGTTTTTTGGTTTTTGTTTTTTTGTTTTTTTGGTTTTTTTTACCAGAAGGATAAAAAACAGTTCATTTTCCTAACCAAGCCAGAATGGATTCAACTAAAATCCCCAATTAATTGAAAAGAAAGATTAAGACCTTTGTACTCTGTGGTTTAATAACAGAATCCTAAACACAATGAAGACAAATTCTTTTGTTAAATTGCCATAGATTTTTCACTGAGAGGCTTGGTAGAACTGGGAAGCTTAAAGATTCTGGAAGGATCAGAAAGAAGAAAAAATTGGTTTTATTCCACATTCTTAGGAAGTTCATACTTAAATTAGTATTTTTTATATTTCTGTTCATTTTCTTATATAGCTATCTTTGTCAATAACACAATATCCCACGTCTGTAACATATATATGTAATTTAAAAACAAGTTTGTAGCAACTTAATTATAATAAAATCTAAAAATAGACTTTATACAGTAGAACTTTGTAAAGACAAGTTAACAAAATAAAAGTTGTTAATATTATTATTATTGTTATTATTATTATTACTGAAAAATGACCATATTTTGGTATAGATATATTTACACTTTCACAAAAAAAAACCAAAAAATGTGCATTTTTTGGTCAAATGGAAACAAAGTTTGCATTTTTTTGGTTTTTTTTAATTTTTGGGGAGTTTTTAATGTTTTTTGTCTAGTTATACTACTGCTTTTAATGTCATTCTGTCTTATATTTACACAATTTACAAAAGATGAATGTCTTGCAAGCACTGAAAGTGCTGTATTGCTGATACAAGTGTTACCTGTGTACTGACAGTATCTTGAAAACTTGTCAGTTTTCAATGACTGCCAGAAGAAGCAAATCGTGCAGTTCTGGGACAGGTCATATTTCAGAGACAGAATATAACATCTCAGGCTGTACTGAAAGAGAGATCATTATCAGCTACAGCTCCTGCTCCCTGCATGGGCACCAGGGGACGTGCTTTTCATGTGAAGATGGAAGGTACTTGAGTACAGTTGAGATGTATCTTTTTATCCCACAGTCAGATTAAAAGATTTTTCCTCCAAGGAAAAGTGCATTATTTTGGCACAAAAGTTTTCTCTTTTATGGAACTTGCTTTTAGGCAGTCATTGCAGACATGGGATGTCAAAACAGCAGAACGTTGATGTGTTTGCACCGTCAGAGACAAAGGCACTGGAATTTCGTATGAGCTTATGATGCTTCAAAGGTGTATGATCTTGCCTTCCTTATGGTTACCATATTTTACTTTGTGCACCCATAGGGCTTCACAGGGATGGATGGCAGCCAGGGCAGTTCTTCATGAAAGGTTTTGACAGCTTTCTCTGTTAAACTTTACATCTGAAGTATAAATAAATTTTCCTTCAAGTATCTGATCTATACGGTATGCCCATTTTTTAAAATTTATTTTCCGAGTGAAACAGTTTTGCAAAATTTATGTGGATAGCAGTCCTATTTGTAATGTATAATCTGCTTGAATTGTCATGAAAACTATTCTTCCATAAATGATGAGCTAGGCAGAGGGAAAAGCATACACCCCGTTGTTTCGGGGAAAGAGCTAATTTCAGCTGTTTGCTGTCTAGCGGTTTGAATTGCATCATTGTTTTTCTTTACAGTGCTTTGAAACATCAACCGTAGCAATGCTCCTGTGGAGAGAAGTAGAATAAAATTATTTGGGCCAAAGACTCTGAATTTTCAGTCTACTGTGGCATATTATGAATTCCAGGTAGATATGAGCATATTATGTTTCCAGGTAGATGCCAGCTTGTATTTTCTTTGCTGCAAATTTTAAAAGCCATCAGTTGAATGTGTACAGTATTCTGTCTTTTTATTTGATTCTATCATATAGTTTAAATGTTCAATATAAATACTTGTTTGAAAAAATAAGCCTGAAACAAGTTAAAAGTTCAGAAGAAATTATAAAAAAAAATTAAGATTCATTAAACCAAAAGAAAACTAATTTCTTCGTATTATGCCCAAGCTGACCAAGTTTACTAAATGAATCAAGAATTCAGGGCAGACCCAAACATCAATCTGACACTAGTAATACAGAGAGAAAATTTAGACATATGGTCATGTTGATATTCACAGCATTAGTTGTCCAAAATGCTCTCTACTAATGAACTCGTTTAGCTAGAAATACAGGAATGTGCAAAAAAAAGGGAGCAACACCTGCAGAATCTAATAGGCAGAAGATTTGGAAGAATCTTTGAAGGGAAGTCAGAGATTTTGTCTATTTGGTAAGGTGAAGAGAGAAGAAGAGAAAATACCCCTAGGTTATTTTTAATAGATGTTTGTAGGAGGTTTTATTACCTTGAATTGGTCTTATACACCACGTGCAGAAGGACTAGAGTAGTTGATGTGCAATAGTATTCATTTATAAAAACACTTGATATTTAGCTGAGGGTAAATTGGCTTCATGGTCAGTGATGGAGCTCACAATCAATTTACATCAGGCAGTAAGTTCTTAACTGGGTTATTCTAAAGAGTCCCTTATGGCTGTGGGCTCAGGGGTCAGGACTGCTCTCTGGGTAAAGCTTCCGGAGAGATTTTTGGTGACTGCTTTACTCCTTGAGCATTTAGAAGTTTTCTTGAGCAGTTAAGAATGGAGAAAATCCTCAGCATGATATAAGTGGAGTAACTTAAATTTGCAAGAAGTCTGTATCATAAGAATGATCCATCTTTCCGCCCCCTTTCTTTTTCTTGTTTTGAAACATGATGGTATAAGAACAAGGTAAAAGAGAAATGCAATATAAAACAGAACAGAGAAGTGAGCATGCATAAAATCTGATTAACTCCCCCTTCTGGAGAATAACAAACAAGTGAACAGAGTCTCCCAAATGGGCAAGGAAAAAAATCCAAACAAACAGGAAAAAAACCTCCAAATCTTAGGTGACTGGCTACAACAAAGCATGGTATTCTATAATATTATGAAAAAAATGACATGATCTGTAGATATGGGATTATGGAGCCTGTGAAGCCCTGAGTGAGATAAATGAGGAAGTTCATTGCTCTTAGCAACACAATTTCAAATTTTCTTCATCTCAGTAAGACATTTGGTTACACTCTGCTACCTTCCATTGGTTACAGGCACTGCTCATGCTTTCAAGGTTATAGCAAAGAAGGCTGAAAATAAATCTGTGTTTTATATTTGGTTTTAATGAATACTGAGGTGCTAGAGTTCCTGTTGGCTGTGAGAAGGACTTTCTCTGCAAACAATGTAACCATGGAATAAATTTGCCCCGTATTAACTTATTGCCACACACATCTCTTCATCTCCATATTCTCCATTTCAGAACCACTAGAAGATGAAAGATGACCTCTGAGGACTTTTCAGTAGGTAAAAAGTAGCAATGTCTAAGTAAAATAATGCAAAGTTCATGTAAAATTAGCTTAAGCTTGGCTGTATGCTTCTGAGTGTGCAGATTTTTCTTGGTTCAAATGATGACATTCTCCTAGAGGTTATTAGGTTCACCCCTGTCGCTGGCCCTGGTGGGTGTCCGACTGGGCAGGGCTGTGGCCTTCCGAGAGCATCTCCCCAGCTTGGGGCAGCAGGATGATGCAGGAGCACACACAGCACAGGGGAGAAGCAATCCCAGCGGCACAAGGAGCACACAGGGGGCTCTGTGCGGGTTCCAGGTCCGGTTCATTCCGTCCCCAGGAGGGCCCAGGGACAAAGACCCCCAAAAAGCGGAACCCGGCCCTTAAGTACCGAAGGGAGCGGGGTTTACAACAACCAATAGGGAGAGGGCTGTACAATGCTGATGGATGGGCTGGGGAACCAATGAGGAGGGGCAGGAGGAGGGACCAAGGAGAAGGGGCCAATGGGGCATCGAACTGGGGAGAACATTCCAGAGAAATTCCATATAAGGACAAAAGGGGCAAGAAAGCTAAGCAGCCAGCTGCGAGAATAGAATTGGAATAAATGTATATAAGGGCTTGGGGTGGCTTGGGGAAGAACTTTGGATCGCTCTAACTGGGAGGATAACACCCCCCCCTAGGGGCTGTGTTACCAGCAGGCTTTTTCAGAATCCTGGTCAGGCCCAGTGGCCTGCAAACATCCCTTTAACTTTTCAAGGCGATGCAAATGAAAAGATTCAGCCTGCAGGTCCTCATCACATAGCATGCTCTCACATACAGGCTAAGGACCAGCTCTGGTACAGGATTCCCCCTTCTTCATCTTAAGTATCAGCAGATTAACCTAACACTACTAACTGCTAAGTTCAAAAGCAAATATTTCTGTATTGCTGGAGACTTGTGAAGGACACTTAAATAAATCAAAGAGCATATGAAGTGAGAAGAGAGATAAGAGTAACACAAATAAGGTTGAACTCAAAATAAAATTAAAATATCCGCAGTGAGATAATTTATAGAGGGTGTAGCTAAATTTTTTTCATCTTGCTGTTAATTATTGCATAGTTTTGATCATGCAAAGGTATTCTTGAAACTGTTTCTGTGATGATACTGATAAATAACAAAAACCCCCAACAATTTAGAAGCTCTGGATTCTAAAATATGTACATTTTTTCTTATTCATCAAGGTAGTTTAAAGTAAATGAACTAAATTACTGAAAAAAAAAAAAAGAAAAAAAGAAAACAAAATACTCTTTACTTTAATATCAATATTACCGATCTGGAGTGCATAGATACATATTTAAAGTGCATAGATATATATTTAAATATATTCCAGATGATTTTCAGAGATACATATTTTATCTGGTTTGTCTAGCTTCAAATTGCAGCAGAAGTCAATGGGTTCCATTCTAAGTTATGCTATTATATATTGAGAATACCATTCTAAGGGAAAATAGTCCAAGACATAAAAGCTTTTATGTAAAAACATAGAATACCATCCCAGATCAAACAGTTATATATACTTCCTAGTTATAATTGATGACATTGTTTCAGATTATATGAATATCAGATCTCTTATGAATGACGTATTTGAGATACGTAAATATCTATATAATATAAGATCAGTAAAGTGGTAATTTTATGTCTGTAAATTCCAAACCCACATTCATCTACAGGATTTTTTTCAGGGCACAAAATTACTCGCATCAATTTAGAGTACATCATTCTTGCTTATTCTTAGGGTGGTTAGGTAAACACTACCATTAACAAATCTTTCTTTTTTAAAAAGAAAAGAAAATTAAAATAAAAACTATTTTAAAAAGAGCAGTGTATATTAGCTTAGAAAAGAATGAATGTGAGATGAAATGAGGATCTCAAAAGACCTCAGTCAGAAACTTAATGTCATAAGCACTTCTTTTTGCTCCTATATTAAGTTTTAAGTCTAGATGTTTTTCAAAATCATACAAAAAGGTTTGGTCAAAAGCTGAACACAGTTGCAGTCCTTTCCAGAAATTTCTTTTAAAGAAGAGGACCTATCAAACATTTGCAGTTCAGTTTTTGAATACAGATTCTCATTTTCTACGTGTACTGCTGCTTTAATGTCACTTACGATTCTTTAGGAATAAGACTTATTGTCTATCTAAGTTAATCAGAGTCATTCCTGATGAAATTTCTAATACAAGAAGCAAGAATAGAAGAACATTTTTGTATCTTCTGCTTAGAATGAGCAAAAATCAGAAGAATTTCCTTCCATTTACAATAAAATATGTCTGTTTTGATTCAAAAATTGATAGTCTGTGTAAAATTAGGCTGTACATTGATTTTATGATGTTTTACTTAGAATGAAATGTGTTATCAAAAATGTATAGTCAGCCAGTCTCCTGAATATTCTACCAGATGTGTCTATTTCTAGTTTTTTGCCAGTCAGTGACAGGTGTGTGGTACATACCAATTATATCATACTTTCCTCACACACTAAGGCGTTATTATTTCGCAGCTCTTGAGCTTGTCAGTGCAAGTTGATTACTCCTAATTTTCTTTTCATAGGACAGATTCTAGAGCAGTTTCTTTTTAAAGTATAGAAATACTAAGTTAATTCTATGGTATTGTGAGAGACTGGAAAAGGTGATCTGTTTCGAGACATCTCAGAGATTTGGGATATTTGGGATATGTTGCCCTGGTGAAGTTGTGCCCTGCCCCCCATACCCCCAGCTCCACAGTCTGTCAGTCATGGCACACTGTAGGCAGCCCCACAGTGCCACCTAACCCAGTCCCTAAATGGCCAAGAGAACAGAAATCCCACCTGGGAGAGGGCCCAAGGATGGGCCAAAAAGGTTTACGAAGCCTGAGCCAAGCACATTGTCCATTAACCCTGCCTTCATCTTGGAGTTTTACATTGCTGGAACCCAGGAGCTGGTAGCTATGTCTGCTTTTCTGTATCTTTCCTTTCTTTCTGTTTTTCTCCCTCTCTTCTTCTAACTCTCTTCTCACAGAACATAGCATCAAGTGCGTTATAAGGACTTTTAAACTTTGCTATCTTGAAATTTAGTGAAGATATACAATAATAAAAATAAACAGCTAGACAAAACAATGTTGCAACGAGAATGCAGTAAGATAAAGAATGGATGTCTGAAAATTAAAGGCATCTTAGTATTCACCTGGATTGGGCTTCTCACCAAGGTTAGAGGCTACTTAATGGGGAATCTTGTCTCAGTTGTATGCAGTTTTCAATAAGCTATTTTTTTCACATTTTTTTAGCAGACAGTTGAAACTGAGATGTTATGATTGATATTTATTAGTGCACTGTCATAACCTCCTGTGAATTTTGATTCATCCTCAGTGTGTGTGCTTTGAGATCTCAAAGAGATCTGTTTTAGGGGGAGAGGGACACAAATGTCTGTAGTCCTTCCTTGTGTAATACCATGATCAAAACCTGAACTAGAGCTAAGGGTATATAAAGTGACATTTCAAGGAAGCAAACTGGAAATTTTCCAGTCATTCCTTTACTGTTCTAACCCTAAAGAAAGGAAGATATTCTGTTGTTACATTGACTAGTTGCTGCATTATCTCTGCTATACTCAAGGAAGTTTAATGACAAACGACAGGAAAATCAGTGTGGTGCTGTACAGTTGCCTTTTTGTAGAAAGAGGAAGTCATATTTGTTTTTCTAAAACAGTCTGTAAGCGATGACATTTTTAATAATTGTTAAAATATCCTGCATGCATAGGTCCTGCGTAGCAATCTCTGATGACTTTAATTGGTTCATTTTTCCTATGGAATCCATGCCTCATTCATTACATAGGATAAAGTAAAGCCTGAGGATGGAACGAGGTTGTCAAGGACAGGGATCTAGCATCTTTCCTAACATAAGATGGCAGGAAGTAGAGTGGAAAAATATTCTGTAAAGCAAGAAAACTGCTCTGGCATAGAAGAGCGATCTGATGATTTGGACACTCTAGTGCCCCTGCTAAAATCACTGTCCCTGCCTGTTTGATGAAATTTTCTTTTAATCTGGGCAAGTCTAGTATATTTTTATTTTTTGCTTGCATCCTCATCAAAAGTACATTCATCCATTGCATTGTGAAATTCGGAGTATTTTAAGAATAAGTATTTTGAAGGCTGTGTGTCCTCTGAGCTATCAGGACATAAGCATCTTAAATTAAATAACTAAAGCTAGTGAAAGCAATGACTCTATGCTCCAGTGATGATAATATCATCACCTCACCCCAAAGGTGACAGACAAAATCAATAATGATCATTCAGAAAATACATAGTGGCAAATATCAAAAGCTTACAAAATGTTAATAATTTTGTTCTAGTAGCAGGTCATAATTAGTGTGGCTGTAAAAAATAAAATTAAATATTAAGCAGTTGCATATTATGTGCTGATTCTATAAGCATCAATCACTTTGCACTAAGGTAGTTTTACAATAAAAAGTGTCTATATTATGCTATATACAGTGTAATAACAACATAATAATATATGTAATATAATATATATTTAATTAAAATGGAAACATAAAAATATATAGCAAATAAGTGGAATTTAAGTAGCCCAGTGAGACTTGGTTCAGGCAGTTTGGTGTCAATATAAGACTTGAATTGTTCCTAAGAGCTATACACTAAAATGTCAGTGAAGTCGCTGGGGGAAAAGTGATTATATTGATCTTATACTGCAACAACAACAACAACAACAACAACAACGACAAAACATTCTGCAGTCTGCAGTACTGTCTGTCTTTAACTACTTTGGAATCTGTAATTTGAGTTTTTTGTCTTATCACAAGTGTAATTTGGGAATTAATGTGCTGCATGTTTATTCTGATAGCTTAATCCATTTTACAGATTTTAGTTTTTTGAAGACAAAAGAAAGAGTTTTGCTGGATTGATTCTCAAAAAGTTTAAAACAAGATTTATTCATAATGTTTCCAACTACTTGTGTAGCAAAAGAACAAAAAGTCTATTTCTGCTGAAATAAAGGAAATAGTAATTGCTCACCCTCCATATCTCATTGCAGTACTACATTTGTGATTGGTTTCATCCTGAAATTCAGAAAAAAAGTGGTTTTGCTGATATGAAGGGAGGGGGAAAGGATGCAGGCCAGGAAATTGTAGTCAGAATGAAGTTTGACTTATTTATGGACAATTATTTTGACTTCAGTAGGATCTTACATGAATAAGGCAAGATTGAGTCCATAGTTAAAACAAATAAGGATTACCAGTCAATTGTATTGGGCAAATTACTGCATTATAGGACAAATAGAAATCTCCTGAAATGTCCCATGATCCACAGCATTATATCATTCAGTGTGGAAATCAATGCCCCAGGGATGTCACCTGGTCAAATATAAACCTGAATGAATAAAAACCCAGTAGATTTGGTGTTCTGAGGATTTCTCCCACAGCTTCTTTGGACTTCTCCCACCACCCAATGGATCTGGTCTGTGACCACCACCTCAACCAGCACTGCACAAGTGTCATTGCTGTGCCTACAGTTGGTGAGATCTTCACACTTCGTCCTTTCTCTTTCCTTCTTTTCCCTTGGCATGTCCTTGGGTGATGTTGTTTTGCTTTCATACTGCAATGCTTTCACATTGTCATTATTATGACTAAAAACCAAAATGGCTACATACCTGTTTCCCTTTGTAACCAAGCTGTTCTAAAATAAACCCTGCACAAGTATATTCTCAAACCCCAATCATTCAGTGTCACTTCACTCTAACCCACCCCAAGGGATCTAGTAACAAGAACTTGGGTTACCCTTACTCTCTGTAGGGGGGTCGCAGCACATACCTGTTTTAATTCTGAATAATTATTTAAAGAAGGTACAGTGGAGGTGATATTTTATGAAGGATTAGCAAATAGATTTCTGTGTTGTGAAGGAGGTCAAAACAATTTATAAAACTTACACAAATGTCACTTCAGGCCAGAAACCCAACATTTGGAGCATATTGAAATTCTTCACAGGTCTGTGGTAGCTTTTAGTCAGAATATTGCATTCAGAAAGTGAGAGAGGGCTTAAGAGGTACTTTAGAAGGGACAAACTAATATTGTAGCAGTGATCAGTAGGATCACTTTCTTTCTTATCCAATTTGATTATTTCCTGAATAAACATACAAGAGAACCCAAGCAAAGGGAAGACAACATAACTGCTTACTTGTATTTTCTTGTGGCATTTCCACGGAAGTCTAGGTTTGTTCAAAGCCAAGTGCTTTTTATGAAAGGCATTTTCTTGTGGGCAGAAAACATATTTGGTACTAAAAGCCAAAACTGAAGTCCAAACTATTTTAGTCCAATAAAGTCCAAATTATATTTCACATACATATCAGGGTTTTTTTACTATTTTTAAATATGCCAAATCCAAGTTTAAATGTGTCTTTCATCTCACAGTCCTCTTGCTCTGGAGAATACCTCTGAACAACTTTGATTACTGTTAAGACTGGTGGAGTGAAAGCACTAGGCCACTTTCAGTAAGGTCATATCCTGTATATTTTTACACTTTTTGCACTTTTTCCGAATGTTTAAGAACATTTTCAGAGCAGCACATTAAAAAAGGCTGGGTTTCTACATGGAACTCACTTTTATCTCTTCTGTGATCCTGACTATCTTTTTGAAAAGCATTCCCAGGAGTAGGCTGAATCTTTGCAGTTATAGTACACAATTAATTACTAATTCTTTGATTGCCATCTGTCCTGGTTTAGGGCAAATATTTAGGAGGAAACATCTAGGAAGAGCCGATTCCAATCGCCCCTCCCCCTACCGGTCCGGGAAGAATTTCCTTAGAGAAAAGTGGAAAAAACTATTTATTTAACACATAGAATATTTACAAGTATAGGGAAAAATTGGATAATATGAAAACAATGAAACCTCTCCTTCCTCTGAAGAGATGGTAGATTCAGAGTCCGTCTGAGTCCGGTTCAGTTCTCCAGTGGGGGGACGATTGCCGGGCCCGGCTGTAGAAGTCGGCGAGGATGGGGGGGGGGCCCCCCGAGGGTTCCCTGGTGTCCTGGGCCCACGCGATGCCAACCAGTCCCAGGAAGAGGAAAAAAAGAAAAAATTCCCAGCAAAAGAAACAAAGTCTCTCCCTGCAAAAAGCCGGGAAAAAATCCGAGGATAAACCCTCCGCTGTGAGCTAGGGCAGCACCCCCCACAACAGAGTGAGTAAAAAAAAAAAAAAAAAGAAAAAGAGATAACGCTGTCTGCTGGAATGCAGCCTCTCCGCTCTCTTGGCCTTGGTTCGTAGTATCCTGCAGACAAACGGCGAGTGTTTTTTTTTTCCTCCACCTTCACTTTCACTGTCTTCCTTGGACCAACTTAAAGCTGCAGAACTTAATGTCCAGCATAAGCAAGGGGATGATTGGGGATACAAACAGGTCATATGGCCAACCCAGGACACCATCAAAAAGAGAGTTTCCATATGTGCTCTTTCTCCAGTACCTTCAATCTATTTTACTTTCTAAATGAGTATGGCATTGCATTACCATCTTTTTTTTTATATACAGAGAGGGGGGAAAAAAGTCCTGTAGCCCTGGTGATGGTTTCTGTCCCCGGGCACTTGGCAGAAATGCACTGGGCAGGGACTGCCCCTTTCTGAGTTTGAGGATAGTGTGCAAATGTCTCCTACCAAAAATCAAATAGAAAGAGAAGAGTTAGTATTTAAAATTCAGTTCATCTAGGCTGATTGCTTCAACATTGAAGAAGATGCAAAGGAAGAAAAAGTGCAATGTCAGAGGTCTGCTAGCTGATCTATAGCAGCTATCAGATCCAAGACTTTACTGAGCATATGATTCCCTTTGGACCAGCCTGTCCTTACTCAGTCCCTAGAAAGGTCTCAATACTGTGAAAATTTGTTTAAGGTTTAGCATTTCTTAATTAACTGGCTTTCTTTGTTTATTCAAATTCACATTTTCATTTTATCCACATTATAATACTGACTGGCTGTGCCAGAAAATGAAAACAGAACATTTGGATGATGCAGCTGTAAATAATCTTTTGGATCAGTTAAAGCTGAAGAAGGAAGGTAATTTTCCTATGCTTATATACAGTAATTTTGCTGACACCTTTTCCTCTATGGGCCATTCACAGACAAGATCTTGTTAATGATTCTTTCCTTTTCTAATAGAGATATATTCTGGGCTGTTACATGTCATTGTCTGCAGAACCAGGCAGCTCTAGGCTCAGGCAAAGACCTTGTCTAGGGTATCACTCTGCTGAGAGGCAAAGTACCACACTGCAGGAATCTGCCTACAATTTCATCCAGGAGAGGAGACAGTTGCTCTTGGAAGTGGTGCAGCAATGGGTGCTGAGTCAGAACAAGGTGGTATCTATTGGAATTATCTGCTGTTGCTCACTTTCTTCTCTTGTGTTCCCAGTCCTTCTTTGTTCCTCATCCCTTCCCTGTAGTCTACTTCTAGCTTCTCATTTGGTGGAAAGGAAAACTCTATTTGTCTATGCATCTGAATATCCTTGAGCTGTTTCTGTTCAGGACTGCAAGTCTCATTGATTTAATTTTTAATTGTTTTTGGAGCATGCTTATTTGCAGATTAAGCTTTGTTCATGTTCAATTGCTGCTATGAAGTTACTGGTGGAATGAAAATAACTTTGAATGACTTTATAATTTCTTTACTAAGAAAGAAACTGCTATTGAAGTCTGCATGTAATTTCTTTTACATGTTCCATAGCATGTGACCTGGAGTGGATCCTATCTGGCTGCATAGATATGTCTGTGTCAAAGCAGTGCAGTAGGTCTCTGGCCATTTCCCTTGGATTATTGGGGTTTCATTCTGCTCCCCATCCATCTTCCAACTCAATGGGTTGGGTATCCTCACAAAAAACTGTTGACCATTAAATACTGAGGCAAAGAAGTCATGAAGTGCCTCAGCCTTTTGCTTATCCTTTGTCAATGTTTCTCCCCACATCCAAGAAAGAATGGAGATTCTCCTTAGCCCTCTTTTTACTATTCCTGTATTTATAGAAATATTTGTGTTGTCTTTTACAGTGATAGCCAGATTAAGTCCTAGTTGGGGTTTGGCCCTTTTAATTTTCTCACATCGTCCTTTTACTCTTCCTGAATCACTTATCTGCCCTGTCTTTTTAAAGTCTAGTAACTCTCCCTGTTGTGGGAAGTTCCAGACAAAATTCTGTTCACCCAAGCCAAAAATCTTCTCCAATGGATAGTCTTTTGGCACATGGGGATGTCCTGCACCTTTAGAATTTACTTATTTAAGCACATCAAGCCTTCCTGGACCCATTTGCCCTTCAGGGTTCCATATATACTATAACATTGTCGCTTTGCTCTGTTCAAAAAGAATAAAGTACATCCAAGGCAATGGTTTATTTTATTATAATTGCTATAAGGTGCTTTTGTGCAAAATTATTTTCTGTTGGATAATACTATCATACAAGGTATCTAAACATAAGCATATATGCAAATCCTACTGCATTTCTAAAACTAGGTTATGAGATCAGAATAATATTGAAATCTTACTCCTTAGTATTGGCATCAGCTTCATATTCTGTAACATAAATCCGAATCTGACAATTTGTCTAAAACATAAAAGTACAATTGAATACTAATGTCAGTTATTTTTCTCCTGAGAATATGTTTTCAGGCATTGAATATAGTTATATTTATGTATATACACAGAACTATATACACTTTTGTAGCTGGAAAAGAATGCTATAAAATAACTTAATTTTTCATTTCTTATCTCTAACAGAAGAATAATGTGGTTTTGACTTTTCTGTCTTATCTTGAAAGGCATGGTGGAATTATTGCAATTATGAAGGCAATTTGGCAATGAAAAACATCTAAAAAAGCAGATGAAATTCTAGGCTATATCATTCAAGCTTTTTCCAGTAGACAAATAGAGATGTGATTGAATTGTGATTGTGCAAGCTTTGGTTGGAATATATATTCTTTTGAGCAAAACAAAAACGTCATCAACTGCAAGGGAAATTACTATATTAGTAGCATTGGAAAACTTATCAAATGAAAAGAAACTGAAAAAAAAATGTATCTCTTCTAGCCTTCCAAAAGGAATGTTCTCTCCAAAACCATGCAGGTGAATACGAAGACATCAGAAAATCTAAACGGTGGTATTGGTTATTACAAATATTATCCTCAAAATGAAAAAAAAAAGTATGTATGTTAGGCTGAAATTTAGAAAAAGGGGTTCCAGCCTCTAGAAGAGTAAAATTTCAACATATCAGTCCAACAACAGGAGGCAAAATTAGAACTCTTTGCAGTACTTAGCTTCATAAATGTACATTTATATAATATGGTTTTCTGTCATAATAGGTACCTATGAACAGCAATACAGGAGGCCAATTAGATTCTATGCTCTATGTTCCAAATGTGAAACTGCAAAAAAGGATATCTATTATTGCCTGTTACAGCTACAGGTTCCTAAAAATATGTCTCTCAGAAGAGACATGCTCTAGTTTGGAATGACAAGTTTTTACTGCAGTCTTGAGCAGTGGGAGTGAATTCCACAGTACTTGAAAGAAATTGAGCATATTTGAAGAAAAGAAAAAGAAATTGATTCAGGATAAAAATCTGTTCAAATCTGTTTGTGTGGTGTAAAATTAACACTAGGTAGTACAGAGATTCTCCAACATATTTCAAAATCAGCCATACTGATTTGTTCTAGTTAAAATTTTATATTAAATAATTTCAATACACTTTCTAAAACACATTAAATAAATTATCACCCATTAGTCTCTCATCCTTTAAAAAAAATGAAAATGTCGCAAAAATATTTTTTTCATTCAATTTTCTTATGTAATTTTACTAACAAGTGCTTACATCTTTGCAATCTTCAATCAAGAGCAGATAAAACCTTATCTCCCACTTTAACCGTTTTTGTTCTTTAACTCTTACATTGCATATGAAGAGGGAATCTGTCAACCACAACCTAGGTCTAGAAATTATTCAAGTTGAATACATCTAAGTTTTTACAAGAAAATTGAGGAAAATTAATCTTCTATATGAATATTACTTCTATTTATTGGCAGATTTGGAACTGACAAAGGAGAAAAATTAATATAAATCAGAAAGTGAGGAATACTTCTACTGTTGGCTTTAAACGCTTTTTCACTCTGAATTTAGGAACTGACTAAACAATCTGACATATGCCAAAAAAGCATTAAGGGCATTAGCAATGAACATGCTACCTTCTAGCGAATTTGGAAAATTTTAATGTTTTAACATAGACTTTTCATTTTGTTTTTAAAGCTTGAAAATAAAAGTATTAAAGTTTGTGTCAAAAAAAAGCATTTGTTCAATAGTGATAAACATTCATTATTAAAGGAAATGCTGCGTGTGTCAAAAATGTGCAATTTTGCACAACTTAAGCAAAAAATTTTCTGTTATGGTGAACAAAAATGAGAGTTATTCATTTACGCACGCAAACCAAAACCAGCATGGCAAGATACACTCACCAGATATTCACAGCAGGTTCTTATACTATGAGAACATATTGTACGCTGTACTCCTCTACTGTTTTGAGCTATATGAGTTGCAGATTATGTCCAGCTGCACAACACAAAGTGGTTAATAGACATATTTTATGCTAATGATACAAACTTCCAAGGTGATTGTTTTTAAACAAATTAGAGTTAAATGCATGTTCTAAACTTCTGCACTGTGGGAAAACCACAGTGATGTTTGGGTGCTGAAACTCTTGCCCTGTGAGAGGAGCCTGAGGAATTTGAAATGCTTCAGCTTTACAGACCACACAACAGCCCACCAGAACCTGTTGGAAGGTTATCAAGCAGTTAGAGCCAGCATCTTCACAGTGAGGCAGGGCAGAAAGAGTTTTTGTCCAGCAGCAGAAGGCAATGTCATTTCTATTGTTCCATCTTTCTTTTTCCACAGTCTCAGACTGACTCCTCAGTTCTCTTGGCTGAACACATCAATTTTTCTTTACTGCACAGAGTTTTAAACTAGTAGAGAAGTAAAATCTTGTCTTCTGATGTTTGAAGATAGTAGAGAAGTGAGAGCCAGGTTATCTAGTGGTCTGAGAAAAAGATTTTAGTGTACATTAAACCATGTACATTAAATTAGTGAAATCAGTCCAAAAAAGGGAAGACAAATATTTCAGTAATCATATATGTTAACAATAAGGTGTGCCTCAATATGCCCTTGTAACTGGATTTTCCCTATTTTAAATGTTTCATGCCCTAGCATACTCCAGTGTAGTCTGCCTGGAAAATGAATGATATATTAATCGAATTAACAGTGATTGCTTTTAGTAAAAGTTTAAGGGAGGGGAAATTTAGGCTGGGTATTAGAAAAGAGTTCCTTACTGTGAGGGTGATGAGAAAGAGGTTGTGTGTGCCCAACCCTGGCAGTGTTCAAAGCCAGTTAGGACAAGGCCTTGAGCAGCTGCTCTAGTGGGAGATGTTCCTGCCCATACCAGTGAGGTTGGGTGTAGATAATCTTCAAGGTCCCTTCTAATCCTTAACATTCTATGATCCTACTATTTTGGAAATGGAATCTACTGAATTCCATTAACCCCAGTCGTGATAGTATCAACATGAATATAAATCAGTTAAACATCCTTGCAATAAAGGAAGAAAATGATCCCATTACCATAAGGTCTAGACCCACCCTGTTTTAGGCAATCATATCACATGATGCTATTCTTAACCTGGACAGACTCTTCTGACTCCTTGCCATACTCTTTCCATTAGTTGTTATAGTACCATCATTTTGGTTGTCTGTAATGTTCACTTTGTTTTGGTCCATGAAAACAAAAATGGCTCTTTTTTTTTTCCCATCCTACTAATAGCAGTCAATGTTGAAATAATTGCTACTTTTTGAGTTTTTGAAGAAAGATTTGTTTTTCAGAGAGGGAGTTACTTTGTAATACCTTTTGTAGTTATTTAATATGTTTGCTTTAATGTTTTTCCTCTAATACTTTAAAAACCACTCTAGACTTATACAAACATTGACTAGAATTTTGCATTTTGAGGGGCACAGAATCCATTCTGTCTTGATGGTGATTCATTAACAAATTTCAGACAGTAATTAATTGTTGGATCATTTGATATGACTTAATTATATTTTGGTTAAAATAATTTGAAAAAAAAATCTACTTAACATCAGGTCTGAATAAAAGATCCTTAGGTTCACAAAACTTTAAAAGAATATAAGATAGAAAAATAAATTATAAGGGTTTCTTAATTTAAAAAGCTTCCTAGGTTTACAGATTCAAGGCAAGTATATCAATTTAAATTAACAACCCTGGAATAGGACCATCACTTGAAGACAATATCTGAATAGGAAAATAAAAACAAAAAAATCTTGGATTTGATTGGCAGACAGAGGAATAAATGAAGGAACTGATAAATAATGATCAATTTGAGTTGTTGAAATCCAGTCTCATTTCTCTCTGTATACTAAGGGCACCTAAAGGAAGTGCATGGTTTGATTTTGCATACTTACTTTGCTTTCTTGGCATACTGCTTTATAGTAATATAGTAATATATTAATAACATAAAGCATGCTTTACAAGTGGTTTTCTTGCAATACAGACATTTATAAAAGAATTACAGGTGGGAAAGTATGCCTAATGGGATTTCTTCTTCATAATAAAATTATCCCAATCTTAGCATTTAGCAATCACATCACAATGATTGTAGGACACATGGGGAAATCAAGTGTAGCTGTTATGATAGCAATCTTTACTAACATTAGCTTGTTCAAACCAAAATTGATGGATTGTCTCACTATGTAGGAAACATCTTTATGGAAACATTTATGGTAGTAAATTACTAGACAGAATTTCTCCTTACTATGTGTTCAAGTTGATAAAAAATATATTCAGTAGAGGTAGCTGCTAACTGAGGCTCCATTACCTCACAGCTGCTGTTAAATTTAACATTTCAGGTTTGGTAGTAGCAAAACCTTCTGGATATGAATAATTCTATCACAGTGCCAACTCCTCTTCTTTATCCTGTGGATTTATATTATACCCTTGTAATTTCAGGCCTCTACCATGATCAGCTACCATGATCAGTAGGAAATAGTATCAAGCATGTTTGCACTCAGATATCTATGAATCTAATATCTCTTTATTTGTATATGTAGTTTTTATCTGCTTCCTTTGTCCTCTCTACCTCACAGTACTGGAATATCTAGCTTTTGATGAACTGAGAAAAAATAAAATGCTTTCTCTCCATTTTTGTCACTGTCATTTCTTTCCAAACCTTATAAATAAAAAGCAATCTGGCAAAGCCTGATTACAAGTAGCTTTTTGGAGTCTGAATTCACATTAACAGAATGCCTGGAAAATCACAATATTCCTTGAAAATGTGAGATTTTAATACTATTCACTGTCTGAGGGTAGCCAGAAAGAGGGATGGATTTTTTATAAGCTTAGAAACCTTTATGCTCACTTAGTCTTATCTGCAAGGTTTATCTGGCTGCCATGAAGTAACTGTGTATTTCAATAACAAGTTTCTGAGTCCAGTACATGACAGAGAGGATCTAATCTTCCATACCTGTAGAGGAAGAATGGAATTTCAGAATTTCTTCTTGGAAAGAATTTTTAAATATTGGAATGGACTGCCCAGGGAGTCTTGGAGAAATAGTTGGTCATGGCACTTAGTGCTGTGGTCAAGTTGACAAAGTGGTGCTTGGTCAAATCTTGAACTAGGACACTGGATCTGGAGAATGGTGTTTCTGGGCTCCCAGCTTCTCACCTGAATCTCTCTTAAAAGTAAGGGCAAGGAGAGACAAGACAAGTGAGAATGGCCTCAAACCAGCAGAGGGCAGGGTTAGATGTTAGAATGCAATTCTGTACTATGTTTGGGAGACATGGGCACAAGTTTGTCAGAGACGTTGAGGACTCCCCATCCATGAAGGTGTTCAAGAACAGGCTGGATGGGGCTCTCCGTAGCCTAGCCTAGTGGAAGGTGTCCCTGTATGTGGGATTGGAACCAGATGATCTCTAAGATCCCTTCCAACCCAAACCATTCCGTAATTCTGTGTTCTTGGCAGTCTTTGCCAGCCTAAGTGATTCTGTGATTCTATGAGGAGTTGTGCAATACAAATTGTCAGCCATGATTTTTATTAGGCACGCTCTCAGATATCCTCTCATTTCCTCCCTCATGTCCAGAATGTAACTCATTAAGCAGGTAAAAGGGTCATAAAGACAGTCATTGGAGACCTGCAGGGGATGTACGATTGCAGCTACTGCCCTCTCTCCAGTGCAGCAGCTGGTCCTTCTCACCAACAAAGATAAAGGACAGCACAGTGATTGTGATCTTTTCTAGTGCCTTTGGAGAGCTCCAGTTTCCCTCATCTGTCACGACCTTTGGCAGCAGCAAGCCTATTTATACATTTTGTCCTGAGTTTTTCCAGCTAACAATTGTGTATAATAAAATTTGCTGAACAACCAACCCATATAGTTTTAATACATCTATTAGAATGTTAAGGAACTCCAATGTTGTGGAGATGGAAGACCATCAAATAGACAACACAGTGGCTTTGTTTTAACAGAAACAGATATAGGGATTCATTTAGCAGTCTGCCCTGTGTTAACACTTCAAATCTTGTTAGCTTCACGTTCACATCTTTTTTTTCTCTTGTACTAAATCTTTTATCTCAGTTTTTCTTAGCTTTGATTATTCAATAGAGCACAAACTGAACTCCTGTAATGAAACCTGAAATCATGACTATGAGGCAGAAAATTAAACTTGACATCATTATATAAGGTATATAAAAAAGCAAATTTTATGCAGCCAGGCAATTCCAGATGAGCAAACCTAAACCAACCTTTTAATACCATAGACATGTGTTATTCAGTGCAATAGACTTACATAGGATTATTACTATCCACCCAGAGGTCAGCTGGCTTGCTAGCATAATTGCTACACAAGTACCTTTACCACATGGCAGTTCATGCCTTGTGGCAAGGAAAGCTTTGATGAGAGTTCCTGGAACCTGTGCTCCTTTAGGTCATTTTCTCTCCTCTGCAAGGGAGTTCTAAGGAGTTTATCAAGCCATATGCCTTAACTGCTTAATTCTATAAGCTATACAGAACTTTTTCCTTTCTAAAAGGTGCTGATAATGATGATTACTAATGATTATGTTAGTGTGCATATCACAATATCTTTGGCCATATATTGTTAGATGTGCTATTAAAGCATGATATATGCAATGTTGTACCACTCGGAATATCAAATTCAAATAGAAAAATGAGACCTATTATTTCCACTTCTACAGAAAAGGAAAAGATATGTTATAAGATTACATGGTTTAACAGAATCATAAAACAAGCTGAAACAAGATGGACTGCCTGTGGTTATCAGTAGTTTTCCTAATGTTTCAGTCTTTTGCATATACTGAAATTTTGTTCTGTCTTTCCAAAAATAAGCCACTTGCATTTTTTCTTTTTTATTTATTTTTTTCTTTTTTTAAACTGGTCTTTGCACATATGGAATCCACTATCATTCATAATAATTAGTTTAACATACTTGACCAATTAATCATGCTGTGTTTGTGGAACACTGCTGCACTTTCAGTATGAAAATTCAGCCTGTGGCTTGCTCTGATTATTCTCCACCTAGTTCTAACACAAATTATTTCCTATTTTTATTCTATTTTTATCTGGCCAATCTTGAAAGACTTGCCTTCTACCATTCTGGTGGAAGAAAAAATTTTGTTGGACTACAAACGTTTTTTTATCAAAGCCCATTACCTCCTTTTACTTCAAATTTCAAGACCCATGGTTTGTAGATGTGATTGTGGCATTTTTTATCTGTAGCTCTCTTTTTCACCTCTTATAATTATTGTTGTTTTTTATTTGAAGTTTAAAAGTTAATGCTTGTAACTTCACAGATCATTTGATGGATAGTGTGTCTATTCGGTGGGAATACAGAACATGTTTCTACATTAATTATATTGGTTAACAGTGCATAATATTGGTTTGTGTGACTGATTGAACTGCAAATTTTGTAAGAATGAGCAGCTGCATGCTATAGAGCAAAAAAGCAAATTCCAAGCAAAGGAGTAAGTTCCAGGACCTTCTCACAGATCTTTGCACTCCCTTTGTGTTTAAAGAGGTGAGAGAGAATAGTCCTTTTATTATACCTAGTGGCAGGACTTTAAAAAAAAAAACAGCTATATCTCCCACTTTGCTCATACAGCTACTGACTGCTTATAGAAGTCTCACACTTTTTCTTATTCAGATTTGTTACCAGATGCCTTATGTTTGATTATTTTTTCAATTGTCAGCATTCAGCTAAGCAACAATCTCATCTCTTCTGCAACTAATTCAAATGCTCTGTACAGCAATAATGCCTAAATACCTACAGAGCTCTAAACCATGACTTGTACAATCCCTAGCAAAAACACAGGCTGGGAACTGACTGGGAATCAGCTTTCAGAGAAGGTCCCAGGTGTTCTGACTGCCAGCAGGTTGGCAATGAGCTGGCAGGTAGCATGTCTGCATGAATCTTTCATCTGGGCCAAGGGAGGGCAATACTGGGCCATATTAACGGCAGAGCAGTCAGAAAGTCAAGGGGGAGTGATGATCTCCTCTGATCAATATCTGTTAGACTTCATGTAGAGTTTTGCACTCCCATCCCCACCTCTGTACTAAAGAGATTGGATAAATTTGAGCCAGTTTAGTGTAGGGTCACCAGGACAGGACAGTCAGGGACCAAAGTACTTTCAACTATGAAGAGAGGTTGAGGGAACTGGTAAAGCAGTTGCATTTTCCTATTTTTAATACATTTTTTGAAGACATGCATAACTAGGAAAAGGTGAAGAGATCAGAATGATGGCAAATGGATCTGTGTATAGGTCTAGGATATATATTTACTGTATATAAGCCACATAAATAGATTAAAATTAGAAATATAAAAAGATACATTATGTATACCTTCAAATATACATGTTTATGATTCAGGATGTTAGAAAAATACATAGAAATGTACTAATTTTTTATAAATGCAGGACAATAAAAGATTAGTTACCTTGTAAAGGATTTAAAATAACATCTGAGGGAAAAGAATATTATGTTCACCACTTAATCTGAGTTGTTAATTGATACAATAAGTAGAATGCTGAAATTAAAATCTGTATCTTTCCTCTCATCATAAAAAAGCAACTGGATGTAATAACTCTCAAACAGATAAAGAAATTTAAGTGTCTCAGAATACATTCTCTCCTGTTCATAAAATACCAGATAAATTACATGGGTCTGTCCCACACTAGAATGCCTGTTGTGGATTGTTTCCTCCAGATCATTTAATGTTGTGCTCACTGATTATTGAATAAATGAGTCTTTATTTCTATGTGTACAATTTAACCCCTAAATAATCAACTCTTCCAGAAACTACTCCAAACTTTATAGTCATTATCAGCAACAGAAAGCACATATCTCAAGTCATCCTTCCTTCAGTAATTAAAATAAGTTAGGAGCAACTATTCTGATATCTTTATGAAGTAAAATTTAGTTTATAATTTATGTTCATGTTGGGTAATGGGACAGAAATTATCTTCTGTTGTCTAAGGGCAGGGTGGTATACTATGAGTGAAAAAAAGTTAGTTGTTTGTTTTATGCTTGGTATAAATACAGAAATAAATAACTGGTGGGATTTTTTGTAAGTAGCAAAATTATAAAAAATTGCTTTCATTGATTTTAAAGGAAGAGACAGTGAGGATGCCATGGTAGTGGATTCCTAGTTCTTTGCTATGATTCCCAGCTTTAGATCCAAATCATGCAATATACTAATGCTGAATACTGTCTGCTGAAAGTTCAGGTATTTATGACTATTTGATTATCAATTAATAGGAAGTGCCTGAAAATATTAATTACTGCATAATTCTTTATTCTCTGGAAACACTTTGCTGTTAAGCATCGTAGTTCGTCTAACTTTCAGAACCACCAGCTTGAACCATCCTTTCAAAGGACTGAAAATCCCTTATTTGGTTTATGTTGCCTCTTCTATAAGTAACACCTTGATCCAGTGAGGTTTGGGAGTTGTTGGTCTACTTAAGTATGAAAAGTATGTGTAATTAGTCAAGTTTTCAGTCCGCGAGCTCATCTGACTATGAGGTGTAATTAGGAACATCAGAAACAATAATAACTAAGATCTGTAATGCCCAGACACCAACCAGAGTAGCTTGCTCACCTGTGCCATTTAAGAAGCCAGATTTATATATTGATTTCCCCCTGTTCTCTAGAAGTTGGTGTGAGTGAAAATCACATTAACAGCCAAGAAAGCCTATCCTCCTCTCTGATATAAACTGAATTAAAGTGCAATGACTGGTGCAAAAACCGTACCTCACTGTTCTGGAGATGCACCATAAAAGCAGGGAACTCTGCACTCCTCAGCGGGCTCTGGCTACACTATCTTCAGGGAAGAGCTTTCTGTATCACAAAAAGGCAAGCATTTGATAATCTGACAAAAATCTTTTTACAAAAAACAAGAAGAACAAATCCAACCATTTCTGCTTGTTTCAATCTATCTCAGAATCAGCCAGTTCTATTAATGTGCCACAGTCATGAACGATGACACTGAAGAGTGCTGCAAGAGAAAAAGCTAAACAAAGCTCTGCTAAAAGTGTGTGTTTTAAAGATTAAAGAGCATTTCAGTGCTAAAGGGGCAAAACAGGTTAGTGACTAGAATGGAATAGAGACACATAATTTGAGAAAGATCAGTGAACTCGTTCTATTCGGTTCAGTTCATCCTTTAAATCAGTGGGCTTTAGTATCATAGAACAGTACAGTGGATTTTGAGCTTTCTAGATTAGTCTTACTTGAATCACATTGTTAACTAATGTAATTGTGTAAAAACAGGGTGGAAACATGGTTTTAACAGATCAAGACCATGACTAGGTCCTGAGATAATATAGATTAGGTGTTGAGATTAATATAGACTGTGAGATTAATATAGCCAATGTAACTGAATCCCATTATCTGACCATGGAAAATCTTGGCAGTGTCAAGGACGTTATCAAGAGACACCAGAGGTGCCAAAATGAGCAAGCAGATGAAATAGATGACATAGATGAATGTCAGAAACAAAAGCTAGCAAATGAGCTGGGGGAACAGATGGAGCGTGAATCACTGTTGTTATAGGGACTTATATTCCAGGGAAAACATGAGTTGAAATAAAACCAATCATTTTCAAATAAAGTTTACAGCGTGTAAAAGAAAGTACAAAAAGCAAAGGAAGATAATACAGGAAAAGAGAGGAACAAGAAATTGTTATACAAATGTATAATGACTGGTAGGGCACAATACATAGAAAGGATGAAAAGAATGAATGAAAATTTTCAGTTTATTTCTAAAACCTGAACAGGCCTTTGAAGTTCTTTTTGACAGCCTGAACGAGTTGTAGGAATGCTTGTTTTAGCTGGTTGAAATACAGGAATGTGTAACTGTGGACTAATAGTTAATATCTGCCTATGCCTGGGACAGATATAATCAACTTCAAAATTATAGAAAGACATTGAGAAAAAATAATTCTAATACATGTTAAAGTTTTTTCAATTGTTGCTGGTATTAAATTTATTAAAACTTAGATTCTAATGTTCCAATCATTGAGTGTTTGACTACCTTTAACAGCCTGGTCTCTGGTGTTCTACAGTTTATAATGCAAATGGATTCTGACATGACGGGACTCAATGAATTTTACTATGAATAAATGAAATTCCATGATAAATCACACATGGTGAACACTATCTGCCAGAAATGATGGACAAAAAATTAGTCACTAAATTATTAATACAGTGCTATATATTCAGAAATGTCTTGCTGATAGTTTGCTTTCTAAGTGTTTGATACTTCATCCTGTGAAGCATGTTGTAAATCATGGTCTTTATTAAAAACTGTTTAGGTCCTAAATAATGGTGGGTTTCTTAGAGGAAGAACTCCAAGTATATAATATGAACAATCAAAGAACCACAACAAATGTATGCCAAGTTTTTGTGGGGCTCTAAAGAATCTCTGACAGGGCTTGTAATGAGAGAGATATCAGCTCTGCTGTCCTTATGGGAAACAACCTTTCTTAGATTTACACAAAACAGAGCCAGGAAAGACTTCCTAGCATTTTTTTCTTTTGTTTAGACTTTTTTTTGAAAGTACTGATAGACTATAATAGAGGCTTCCATGGTCCTTGGATGCAGTAATGATTGGTTTCTCAGAAGTACTTAAAAGAGAAGGATGAGACAGATGGGTAATTAAACCTCTAGTGATTTTTTTATTTCCTGGGATATAAAGAAGTCTACATAGCCTTAACTGCTGACTCTGATTTTCCCTTTCTTACATAACTTTGTCTCTTCTTTGATGTACTTTTTCTTTTTGTTTGATTTGGTTTTACTTTTGACTATATATTAAAATAATGGCAATTTCATATAATTTTTCAGACAATATTGCAGCAAGGCTGTATAAAATATAAGAATACATAATGAATTAATATTAAATCTACATTCAGATTATAAATGTGTTTTCAAAACCAGTCTTCAGTTTGTTATGACTATTTGTTGTGGCTCCTTTTTCCTGTAACTTGCCATTTTCTGAAGTTTTACTCTCTTCTTAACTATTTTTGTTATATCTTTTCTCCAGTCTTCAGGATTAAGATTTATCAAGCAAAAGTGTATTGCATTTTCTTAAATACAATTATCTCTTTCCAGATCACTTGCCATATATTATCTATCTAATTTTGCATTTGTGGATTTATGTGTTGTGTGTTTCACGTGTTATGATTCAGTTGTAATTAAAAAATGTAATCAAAGTTGACTTTTTACTGCTGCCTAGATCAATAAAGAGAATATGAAATAATCTCCATTCCAATACACTAACCCCAGAGAATAATGCTTCATTTCCTGCCTTAGAAATCTCACAGGAATTCTAGTATGAGGAAGGTTTTATTTCTAACTATTTTTCTCTGATTCATATTAATTAACTACATAACAATATAAGATGTTGTCCTGGTTTAGGGCAAATATTTAGGAGGAAACCTCTGGGGGGTC
>JAHLSL010000009.1:25452035-25492165 GCA_025920805.1 Petroica traversi
AGGGGACGATTGGGGATACAAACAGGTCATATGGCTAACCCAGGACAGATGTATCATTTTTTTTCAATTGTTGTCTATAGCAAAAAGTATGAACTACAACTAGGCTTGCCATCCTAGCCTTTACTCTAAAAGTCATTGGCCTTACTGAACATGTGTTGCATTGAAAAGACAAATAGGTTCTGAGGACTGTTTCAAATAGTACAGGTCGTGTTCAATGTAAAGAGATCCTAAAACTTATTACAGTAGTGATTAAAATTTAATTGAAAGCTTGAGACATCTGTTTCAGAACTATTGAAACAAGTGACTGAAAATAGAATTATTTCGTGGAATGTGCTCATGATGTAAACAATCCAGACCAGTAAAAGAGTGGATATTTGGAAGTAATTATCTGTCATTGTGACTGGCCTAGAAACAGTCAAAATCTCATAATTTGAAGAGATAGAAAGTGCTTTAATTACTGAAAAGGCCAGTGAACACATGAATTTTGCTTATTACTTTCCACAGTTGTGTCCATGTGTGTCCAAGGACATAGAAACTGATAAGCCAAAGAACAATGAAACTATTTTTTTTATGAAGGAGAATCATCACATCTAATTAATCATCTCAAAAACAGTCACAAAAAAGGTGAAAAAGTGTAAAAAGTTAACAGTAAGAAAGCATAATAGCACAATAAAACTGATAATGTTCAAAAAAGTCTTAGGACATTCTGCTGACACAAAAGGCCCTCTTCAGAGAGAAAAATTACTCTTTGGGAAAATGAGGAGAAAGGATTTTTTAGTTGATACAAAAGTCTCCTTTCAGCTAGTAGTAGCTTCTTAAATGAAGCAACTAAGATTTTATATCCTTGTGTTAAATAATCTGATATTCATTATTTAAATATATAGAGAGAAGAAAAAAATGAGCTAAAATATAGCCTGTCTGCATTTCATTAAAGGAGAAACATTACAATTTTTCTCAGGATATATTTCTGATAAGAAAAATTGTACATAAATATGAAAATATCTTCCCACTCATTAATTTTAAGAAATATAGCATTTCTTCTCAATTTTCATTGCAAGTCTGAAATGGAAAGAAAGTCCTGTAGCTGGCTTAGATTTTTCACTTACTCTACAGAAGAAGATAAAACAGTTTCTTTTCTGAATCTAAAACCTTCTCCTTTCTTTATCACCCCTATGCATAAAGACCCCCTGAGAAATTAAAAAAAGACAGCAGGAGGCCAGAATCCTCTGAATATAATTAATTCTGACAAAAAAAATGAACATATTTTAAACAGTACTGCTTAGGAAGGAGAATCTCTTCTTCTATGATGTTCCTTGTGTTCAGTTGGATTTTAGAGTTGCAGACAGAAAACCATCAGTGACTGCGAAATATTTAAAACAAGGTAGGCAGAGCTGGGTGGTTTTTCAGATCCAGTTTATCCAAAGGTGTCTCTGAGTGCAGGGAGTGGACATTTTCTTAAAAGAAGGTTAATTGTTTTGCTTAAAAAGCAGCAAGATATTTGAACATGCTTCAGTGTTGTGGCTTCTTGGCACTGTCAGGATTTAAAAGATAAAAACTTCTTCCACTGTATTCAAGTTTTGTCCCCAGTTTCAGTTTATGGTAAAACCCATATTTTCTTATTTGGGAAAGACAGACATACAATGAAAAAAATTCAGGTTTCATCTATAATGGTAGAAATCCATAATTTTTCTACTAATTTTAGCATTGCACTTTACTTATTTTTTGCCTTAAGATTACTTTGATGCCCCATACAGTTACCAAATTTTTGGATAATATACATGTATTAAAAAAATGTAGGAAAAATTCCAATACACTTTTCTTTCCACACATGATAGAGATTTTTGTCACATATCATGTGTACTGTAGACAGGTTGTGCACAGAGTAGATTTTTGGACTAAGTATGAATGAAAGAGCACAGAAAATTTTAGACTGACATTTTTTGCTTCTTTTTCCTTCTCCTTCTTATTAATAAGAAAGTTATCATAATTATTTAAAATTCCACAGCTGATTTCAAAACTGCTTAAATTCTCATTTAATCACTTAAGTAAATAGCTAAGTCTTAAAAAGAGCTCTAGTAGGGAAATTGGGAGACACTATGTTAAGACCACCATGCAAAAAAGACTGGTGATCTCAGGGAGAAGAATGGATGAGACCTTCTCTGAAACACAGCTTCAGCTTTATTCTTTCCTACCTCTGATATTTACATTCCTTAATAAGAACAAAGTTTCTTGGGTTTGTTTTTTTTTCCTCATCCACAGACCTATCCTAGACAAAATAACTTCAAGGATTCCAGGTTTTAGATTCCAGTAAATTTGAGTCAGTACAGAAATTGCATTGCTGTTGTAACAGTGAGTAGATTAAGTATTAAATCAAAACATTTTTCTGATTAGATGAGGATGAAAACCTTTATTATAATGGCTGTAAGGGGTACGCACAAAATTATCAAGAAAGTATTTTTTAATTGATGGAGAGAATAATGTTTTTCTATGTATGTGTGTCATAATTACAGCAGAAATTATACAACATTCTTAGTATTAGTTTGTTTCCGCTTTATAGGGCAGCTCTGACCTATATTCAAAAAGTTCTGTTTCCAGGTCTAGATTTTTTTAAAATTCATTGTAAAGCCACCACTGTAGACCAAAGTGTTTTCCAGGAGGTAGACAAGACATAGAAATTCACCTTACCTTACATTATTAAAAAGTGAGCATCAAAATCTCTCCAGCTACCCTTACATCCCTCTGGAAGACCATGGAGAGAAATGTATTCTTCAAGAGGGATTAAACTCATCTACCTGAAGTCACACTGGGAAATGTCCATCTCTCTCTGTGGGTATAAGAGGAGTTTTGTAGTTAACCCAAAGTTAGGCTGTACACTGTAGAATTCTGAAGTAAAATTAAATCATCTTCTCACATTTTGCTTCCTTAGAATTTGCTTGCAAACACAATTCAGCACATAAGTTTTCTACTGTAGTGCAAGATTCCCCACAGGATAAGAATTATAGATAATACATAATAACTATTTATAGTTATTATAATTATAATAATAACAATTATATAATGTTATAGACGTGGCATTTATAGGATGATTAACTGAAAATGGCAGTTTACTGGTTAATGATAACCTTTTATTACATGTAAACCTCCTTAGATTTGAGAACATATATTTTATTGCTGATTATCTGAACTTGAATATTCCAAAATTCAAATTCTTTTGGGTAGTGATTAAATCTTAAACTCAAAATAATGTGCACATATAAATAGACATGGACATACAAGAAAGCAGTAAATATGTGCTACCATAATTTTGCTAGAAAAGAAGAAAAATAGGTTTGTCTGCTTAGGCAGTATAATCATCTATAGATATTCCAAAGGTAATAATATTAAAAGTATTCTTTCTTAAGGATAAAAATTTCTTTCACTGCAGATGAGAAACAGAAAAATTTAACAGTAGAATGGGACTTAACTAGATTTTCATTAGATCAAAACTGCTAAACTGCTAAAATACTCATCTTCTTTTGCATCAGTCATTTTTGTGAGAGATGCTATTTCATCAGCAAGTACTTCAATTTTGGTTGCTTCTGGGAAAGTGTTTTAATTAATTCCAGCTGCGAATCTGTCTCATGTTTTTTTAACCAGAGCTTGGTTTGATGGGGTCACAACAGAATAAAATTTCCTGCTATAACTTCTAGAGACACCTACAAAACATGGAGAAACAAAGTGTGCAGACCTGGAAGAGGCACCAGGAGGCCTAGTGGTCCACTCACAATTACAAACCCAGAAATAATAGGATAAATGTCATTTACCCAATCTGTTCCTGAAAATTTACTATGATGGAAATTTCCCTTTTTTTTTAACTCAAAGCAGTGTGTCCCAGACTACTTATATTTTGCTTTCAGAAGTTTAGTGTTAATCTCTATTGCTTTAATTGCCTTCCTTGTCTGTTGCTCTTCTTTTTTTCTGCTTGCACCGCAAAATTGCATTTTTCAAACTTGTAGTTAGTAGTAAGATCATCCCTGAGATTGCTCAAGTGTAAGCAAACTGAATTATCTCAGCATTTCCTCGTGGCTCATGCTATCACTATTTCAACATTCTGTGAACTTTCTTCAGTTGCACCAAATGTCGGAGCTGCCATACTCAAAGTCTGGACACTGGCTGCCTTTACTGCTCAAGCATCAAAGAAGAATGACTGCAGAAATGTTACAAACAGCACTGTTTCTATGTCTTGGGACTGTCTGCCTTTCTCAAGGTTGTGTGGTGTTATTGACTCTTGTGCAGTTCACAGTTAATCCATTATAGCTGTTTTTTTTTTCTATATAAAATTGACCCGCTTGTCTTTCTGTATCTTTTATCTGTAGATGAATCCTGCAGCATTAGGAGAAATTTGTATTTGCTCTTACCAAGCCAAATGCTTTTTATCCAAATATTTACTTTTGTTTATAATCTTAATTGAATTATTACACTGTTCCCTGTTAGACTTGCAGCTTTCTGCAGTTTGTGTGTTCTGCAAATAGAAAAGTAACCTCTATTTTTAGGCATCAATAATATTAATATAACTTTAAATAACACCAGAATATTCCAGAAAAAAATCCCTGGTGTCTCCTCATTGCTTTTTGTCTTTCTAAGTATCACTTAAAGTAGCTCATTTACCAAGGGCTATGTGATTTAACTCCAGAGAGTTAAAAATTAAATTTAGCCTCACGAGTGATTTAGGATGTATTCTAAGCACTGTTGGAAAATCAATGTGCCCAGATGCTTAAGATTCATCCTCTTATGAGATATCTTTGGTCTCTGGGAATCTTTACCCATACACTTCCATTTTCTTCTTTGACCTTTGCCCAGCAGATGGATACCCTCTGGTTGTGACCAGTCTTCATTGATTTGATAGTTTCTTTCAGAACTTTCCTTCAGAAAGAGGTAAAAACTGCTTAAAATAAAGAAATAAATTTTATATTAAGAAGAGAGAAAAAAATCTTCCCTGTTTTTTACAGCTTTTCAACAAAGCAACAGAATTACAGAATAAAAACCATAAGAGGAAGCAAAAAATTCAGATTTCAAGTGATAAGTGATTCAGAAAGTGTATTCCAGAACAACTATTTCAGTAATTGTTTCATTATTTCCCTACTCACACAAAGATAATTTATTTAAAAAAATATAAAATGCAATCAAAGCTCAATAAATTGGAAATCTTTAGGTATTACCCTTGTACATATTTTAAAGCTATTTTTTTTTTTTTGGACACCTTGGAGAACTTTATAGAGGATATCCTCAAAAACTCAATTTCATATATTTGTTAAAAACATAAACCAAAATATTATAATTCTCTTAGAAATAATACAGTCTATTGCAGAAAATGTCACCTTTTTAATTTTGAAGACCTTGCTGCTGTTCAATACCTGTCAGTAATTGTGCCAATTTTCAGAATAAATAATCAAATATTTCGTGTCATCAGCTTTTTCAATTGGAATAGTAGTTTTCCTTCCAATGGATTTATATTAAAACATCAAAGGGCTAATTTTTAATTATAACTTTTTATTCAAGCTTAGTTAACTTTTTAAAATAACTTCTTTTCACTCACCAGATACCAGCCAAAACCAGTAATTCTTTTAGCTATATAGGTGGTTTCCTTTAGAAGAATGTACAAAAATAATTTTATTCGCATTTATTTCCTCAGTACTCTAATTCAGGTTTTTGACTGAGGATTTGGAGCTGTTGTGTAATGATATGCTAGCATAAATGCAGCTTCTCAGATTCATTAAAAAATTTTAAAGAAGTTTGTATTACATATTGATTTCCTAATCTGCTTAAATTTATTGGGGAGCTGAAGACAATGAAAAATTGTGTAATGAAAAACATTATAATTTAATCAAGTCATATTGTAATTTTTTTACTATTAAAGGAATTATCCTCTTGAATCCTCTAATCAAATTTACATCAAAGACTAATATTCTACAAATTATCAAGGCCTTCCATTTATTTGATGATACTTTTGAAAAACTTACTTTGCAAATTAATGCTCTTGATGAATGATTTCAGGAAACTTTGTCCGATTGCAATCTGTATTATCACAATTTATTAATCACAGTCTGCTGCCCAAGATTCTCCCATCAATTTCTTTAAGTTAGGAGCTGACAGACATGTGAATATATTAGTTAATATATAGAAAGCATTAGCAATATACATGATGGCACTATTTAATTTATTTATGTATTCCAAATTATTTTAGGTATAAAAGCTGTTATTTTCTGGTATTTGCATTGACTTAAATTTATCTTATTTTATATGCTACCCTATATCTCTTGCTTACTTGCTCTTTTTTTTGCTGGTATAAAATAATTGATCTACTCACATGATAAGATTTCTACACATAGGTAATCATTAGGGTGCTTGAATGATATACTAAAAACAGACAAGTGCTTTGTGGGGAAAAAAAGTCTTTTTGTGCTTTAAATTTATGGAAATGTGCAGACACAAGCTTAGGAGGCTTTCTACATTTTAACCAAATTCTATGATGAAACATTAATATCTTCTTTTATTCTTTTCCGACTGGATTATGGAACATTAAATTTCAAAGCTATTGTGTTTAAAACCCTGATAAGTAGATGTTAATGTTCTCATTCAAAATTCAGAGAAAGAGTACCAGTTTCTTGGAAGAGAAAACACTTCATCCACACAAACCTAATAAAATACTATTTCAAAGAAGAAAATAGAAAGACATGCAGAAAAAAATAAGAATGCTTTTCCCCAGAATAGCTTTTGAAAAGAAAGAAGAAAGACTATTGTGGGGAGCTGGACACCAGGGGCAGAAGCAAGGAAGGAATGGTCTTGGTCCCTTAAACTCAGTGAGAACCTTCAGGAGAACCTTTCACTGGTTAGGCAGCAGCCAGCATGTAGCACACACAGATGTGTAAACTATAGCCTGGACTGCGTGCATGGTTACTAATAACCAGCTCAAAAAACAGACACAATAGAGAAAACTATGAAAAATTAATCAAATCAACTTAAGATTTCAGATTTATGAATTCTAAAGCAAAAAGTCATGAAGAAAACCAGAACAAATTTTAGTATGCGATTACAAATATTTAATATATTTCCTAACTTAGTTTTGCCTGATTCATTTATGTGACCCATTGCTATGGAAGGCTGCTGTTTTTTTCATGGATAATAAAGCCAGAAAAAACTCCAAAGAGGACTCTTTTCCTTTTTTTTTTTTGCATGGTAAGGAAGGGGGATGTATTCTGATCTACTGAGTGTCTGGGGGTTGCTGCAAAAACAAAGAAATGAAATCACAAGCCATGTCTTTTTGCACTTCACAAAATTTTCATTTGGGATAAATTATTTTCCAAAGGATTAGTAGGTTCCAAAGCATATGACTAGGTGACAAAAAGAGACTACATGGTTAACCCTGAAGAAAGGAATAGACCAAAGAATATACACTCAAAAATATTTTAGAAAATTTGGTTAGAGACTTTTGATGGAGGAGATGGAAAAGCATCTGTCTCTTTTGTCTGTGACTCATCTAGTCTGTTATTAGTTGACAGCAATTCATTAAAGTTCCCTTTATGAAGTCTGCTTTGACCATTATAGTACTAGGTTAGTGCTCTCTCTTTCCTCATCTCAACTCATGAGATTTTTCATACTATTTTCTCTCCTGTCCTGTGGAGGAGGGAAGTGACAGAAAGGCTTAGTGGGCATCTGGCAGCCAGCTGAGGGCATCCTACCTCTCTTGTATTGAACGTTGCTCCAAAGACACAACTGCTTTATTTAAGGTCAGAAGCCAAATGAAATTGGAAATTGTTTTTCTGAACAAATTAGGACTTCTTGGACTCTGCCAGTTTCAGTGGTGATCACTGCTATATCACCAAGAAAATGAAATATGTTTGATATAAAAATAGCAGCATAAGTACTTATGTTTTGTAAGGGAATTTGCCATCCAAAATCTCAATTTCAATTGTATAAAAGTGTTGAAGGGAAAAAACTTGTATTGTCTTTCATCTATGAGGCATCATATTTCCACACAATTCCCTGCTGCTTGAACAGGCTTTCCCCCAAAGTTTACACTTTTGAAGAAATGTGTGAATTACAAAGTAGATGTTATTTTGGGAATTTTCCACTAAAAAGAACTTAAGAGGGGAAAAATTACACTTATATGGCATATTTAGCAAATCAGTTAAAGGGTATAAATAATATTTAACAGGGACAATATATTTTTCAAGGCCAGGGGGGAAAAAATTCCAGAGTGAGCAGCTTTTATTTGTTTTTCTTTAACATGATACCATCTTTAACTAAAATGGAGTTGTTTTTTTCCTTGAATGCGCCATCAGTCACACATGACAATATTTATAAATATAAACCCCTCTTTTTGAATGTGTGCATTTGTTTCAGTCACTTGGCATATATAAAAGCACAACTAAACAGAAAAACTAAATGGAGATTTTAATTTTCTTAATCTTTACATGCCAGGTGAATGACTACTTCTGTTAAAGTTACCTTGTGGCCTTTCTACTAAAATAAAATTAAAAAAAACTTTGAAGTGATTTAAGAACTGAATCTTCTCCTAACTACTAATATTTGAGCACTGAGGCGTAATGTTTGGGCTGTGAATAAATGTCAAGATATCCTGGTTAACTTACACCTTTTATATTACTAAATGACAGAGAAGATCAGCTATACTCAAGTTGGAAAGAGAGGTCATGAATGGAGAGCTCTGAGGACAACCAGTAATCAACGCATACTTTCACTGATCTAGATCCTCAATTGGTTCAAGTCAATACAATTCCTGTGAAGAAAATGGGCTCTGTATTGATTTACCTCTTTTGTGAAGATAAGCACAGCCCTTGGCTTGGCTTCCTGAGACAAAGAGGACTTTGCTTGGCAAAATGGAGAAGAAAGTAGGAACTAAAATTGAAAAAAAAAAAAATTAAGACTGTCCAAATACAGATGCTTCATTAGTGTCATTTTTCTATTTTTTTTTTTTTTTAATTCTTCGGGTTTCCTAAAGATTTAAAGCTTAGTTATCAAGGAAACAGAACTATTCTAAGTTTTCACAGTTTCCACACAGCATCACTTTTATTTGGAAATGGTATTAAGTTTTTTCAAGCATTCTTTAAAATTATACATATTAATTAAATAAAGTTAGGGAAACCTTGTTATATAAGGTTAATATAAGGGTAATATATAAACCTTAATATATTTTTAAAAGGAAATGAGAATTTTCTGACATTTTCCATTGAAAATCAATGCTTTTGTACAGAACAGCCAATCGTAATAAAGCATGTGAGAGAAACATATGAAGAATCAGTGCAGAAATTGCTTACAGATTGGGAAAATGTGGGAACTAAAGTTCAGATCTGAAGTCAACCTCACCTTCAGAGCTCTTCTGCCTTTATTCAGCAGGTAAACAGGAGATATATGCTGATAAGGTAAGCATCTCAGAAAATTCATTTCCAATACCATCTAAAATAAAAATGGCTGCAGCACATGCATGGTAAATTTCAAAGACATAAAGGCAACAAAAGAATCTTTTCATCAGTCAGGAAAGACTAAAGATTCTTCCACATTTTTCATCAAGATGTGTTTCTAGTTTATTCTACATAGAAATGTTGATAATGAGGGAGTCATCGGCAGTTGGGTAATTAATGCCTCAGATAAGGGAAAGAAGTCCAAAAACGTGAAATTAAAGAAAAACAAGGTTTTAGACACTTTCAAAGATTTTAATATGGTTTCCATCTTTCTCTCATTTTGGCTAAATGAAAATATTTGACCAATAAATGTTCCAGTGTTTGACTAAAATCCTATAATGATATTGCAAAAAATCCTAATTGCAGTGCAAGCATTTTGCCATTGTTTCTGTACTGTGTGTGGTGCTTATCTGCAAGCCAAGTCTAATATGTCTCAGGATTAGAGGCAGCTGGGTTTAAGGAGATCAAATTGAGGTTTTCCTTCTATCAAGAGAAAAAAGGAATTAACTTTTGGAGTTAATGTTTTTACATGAATGGGTAAATTGATTGTGTGACAGTCACATCTGACAGTTTTATATGTAGTCTTTATGTGAGGGGATTATTTAAAATTAATTACTGAATTCGATTTGTTTTCCTTTGTTGATAAAAGAGGTTTTCCATTTTAATTCATCCTATAGTCATAACTGAAGGCATGTTCAAACTAGTATCCAGTGCTTATTGGATTTTAAGAACATTTTAAGTTTATATAAGGGGGATAATATGAGAAAAAGATGGCGATATATATAAATATATATTTTATATTAGTGTTGGGGTTTTGGAAAAAGGGGCCTTTCTTTCTCAAATAAAGTTTCTTCAAAAATGGAGAAGTTTCTAAAAGTGCTTGGTACTTGATGAATTGGCATTTTCAGACAAAAACCATTTTGTCCAGTTCTACATAGAGTGCTGCTGCATTAATCAGATTTCCTGGTTTGAGTTGCAGCACACTCTGTGAAATTCCTTATGTTCCACTATTTTCAGTCAGTGGAGAGTGGAATATCAATTACGATTATAATTTATTGTTATATCATCTTCAAAGAGACTCTGTCCTTTCTTGAGAGCTGTTACAATTTGGTTCCTCCAAGGCAGAAAATACCAAACTAGACTTTTTTGTCAGATGTTACAAAATGGTTTAACATGAAGAATCGAGTGAGTAAGCCTATTCACAACACCACTCAGTCAGAACCACTTCACATCTGATAAGAAAGCTTTTCAAAAGAAAAAAAGGGTCTGTGTAAAGCCCTAAAAAAATGACAATATTCAGGCTGTTGACAGTGTTTAGAATTATTGTTATCAATATTTTTTTGCTGGAGATATTTCCACTCCCGGCAGACTGCCATGAATAGTGGAAGACAGTTTTTTTCTTCTATGATGCTTTATTTACAATGGTGATTCGTAACACACTTGTCTAGAAGCTCTATGAAGACAACACAGAATTTTTAACCTGGAAAAGAGCTCGGGAGGCCATCTGGCCCAAAATGCTGCTAAAATTAGGACCATCTTCAAAGTAGATTCAACAGAAAGATATAGAAGTCAATAATGGGAGTCATTGTTTCAAAGATCTCCACCTGAAACTTAGTATAGAATTTCATTTTTATCCATACACATATTCAAAGCACAAGTGTAAGCCTGGAGACATAAATGTATAATACATATAATCAGAATATTCTCATTTCTCTCAGAGTATAATTACCAGTTATGAGTTGATTGCCTTTTATGAAATTGTTACTAGTGGAAAGTTAATTGATAATGGATTTCAGAGCAATTGGGAGAAAGAACCAAGAGTTTGCTTCACCATATAAGTGTATTTTGTTATAGGACATGATACAATTACTTGAGGAGCTATCAGGGGAAGAACTGCAGAGACACAGTGCTGATTCAGCAAATAATCCTCCTGGGCAGACCCCAAGCCAGACTGAGTGGGCAAAAGTAGGGTCATCAGTTTCTTTAATAATTTCATAAAGTCGTTTGATTCAACATGGCAGAATGATCACAAGCTAGAAACTGTTAGTTTCATTTGATAAACTCTTCTTAATTTGGAAAATAGAGCAAGTAGATAATCCCTATGTGCTCTCTTTATTTCGTTTACAGCCTGCTGTGATGGATTTGAAGGCCAGCACTCAGAACTTTTCATCTACTGTTCTATCAGTGTACTATAAAAACATTGAACAAAAATATCTGACTTTATCCTTACTACAGAGAAAAAAAATGCTATTATCAAAGTAAAAAATATGCTTAGATTCAGATGCATGGGTTAATTTTAAAGGGAAATTTTTTTGTGCCTCAGAAAACGGTAGGGAAGAGACAGGAGGGAAGAAATGCTCTAAAAATCACTAAACAATTTTTTAAAGAATTCATGCAGCAGTTTCAAAATGTGTATGCTTTTTAGCCTAATTAAGCATATGCTTAAGCAATTATTGATTTGATGGGCACACTCAAGGGCTCAGAATGCAGAAAGTATTTTGTGACACTGGGAAATACTTTTCTGTGCAATTCTAAGAAAACTCTGGAGGCAGCAGAGTTTATCTTACTAATGTTTTTTATGAAAGCAGACTCTTTTCTGTCAGATATACCAAGGGAAAGAGTCAGATCTAGACACGTGAGACTGTATGTGTAGAATATAGATAGATGGAAAGAAGGATATATAATACCTAACCCATTCCTTAACCTCTCTGTAAATTATCACATACTCAGTTGTACTCACTGAGAGTTGAATAAATTGACCTGAAATCAAATAACTTTAATCGTGTATCAGCTCTTTTTGCATCTAATTTATGATTTAGTTCCCTTTTGAATTCTCCTTTAGGTGCATAAAAAAGATAGTTTTGGCCTTCCCAGGATCCTTTAGTTTTTAATCTTTCTGGCTTGATGAAACATATTCTTTATCATCTCTAAAGAAAATTTGCAGAGGAACAGATGTTCCAACCATCTTTCTGTGAAGGGTGTTTTGAAGAGGTGTCTTTTTCTTCATGGACTTCTGAACTGAACCCATTTTTAAATGTCTCATCCATCCTTTGAAAGAAAGGGATTTTTCCCTAAACAAATAGATTGTTGCTAGTTTGACATACACAAATAATTTAAGAACACTATATACTGCATGCACCCGGAAAGCCCAGTCCATTACTATATGAAAGCACTTGAAAATACTTCATTTTTCAGTGGCTAAGTTTCCTGTATTTTCCATTACATAAGGTATCAATAACTGTATTGATCTTGAAGATGATCTTTTTGTTCAATTTAATTTTAAATGTGACAGAACTTAGAACAGAAGGTTTTTGTAGACCCAGAAATAGCGTGTTTACTTCATTTGTGTAATTTATATGCTAATAATGTGCAGTCTTGGATTCCTTGGGATATTGCTTTACTGCTTATAAATTTATTCCTGTGATACCGTCTGGCACTGCAATTTCATGTCAGCTATTATCTGTGGAAACAGATTAAAGTATCCCTGAAGCTTTTTTTTCTTTATTTGAAGAGAATTTTCAATCCTCTAAAAGCATTCAGGGAAGAGAAGGAACAGAAAGCAACATATTTTCCAGTTCAAGCATGCTCTGGCTCTTGATTATGGACACAATATAGAAAATAGTACAGTATTCATCAGTATTGTTTGGCAAAAACATACTTCTCTCCATGAACATGGATTTTGGAGGCAATGAGCAGGGAGTAACATCAGAATCTACTGTCATCAGCATGTCAGGAAGTGGATTTGAAGGTAACAGAGAAGGTTAAAATAATCACCCAGAAGGGACAGGCAATTAATAGGTAACACCTTAAAAGTGCTGTATTCTAATAAGCAGTGGCTTAAATGGTGTAAATAGTATTTGTGTTTGTAACAGAAATACTGAGAATTAAATCTGATTTTATTAAATATCGACATTTATCATATTTCTTCTTTTATAGGCCCATAAGTAAATTGATTCATGGCAGGGTGTTAAATTGGCATTTTGAATAATGGGCTGTGTCCTTCAAGATTCTTTAAGGGCATAGACCTCCCAGACAATATGCAGACTCTGGAGTGGAGAGTGAAATCAGATTTCAAAAGGCAATTAAAAAATATATGCTATGGAAGGTCATAAAGATGTCAGGGTCACCAAAGATATCTTCAAAAGAAGCAGCTGAAGAAAGTGGGAAAGCTGGAAAAATGAAAGAGAGGATGAGAGGCGTAGGAAGAGAGAGGTTTGACTGGTAGTGTGAAAGATAATTTGGAAGCATTTTAAGGGAGGATTAGCTTCTGGGGGATGAGAGAAAAACACATGAATCTTGCAGCAGAAACATTTTAAAACAATAGGAAGGGAAAATGTGTCATTAAATTCCAGCAGTGAAATTGTTCTTTCTATTTTCCTTTCTTGATAAAGGGACTGAACAGAGATTGACTCATGTATTAGATGAAATAGAAGTTGATTAATTAGAGTATATGTGATTTGTCTAAGAAGGGGAATAATATTTAGGATTTCAAGAATCAATCTCAGAAAGAAAGGGAGATGTGTTTCATCACTGGCTTCCCAAAAGAACACGCCATGGTATTTTGAGATGATCAGATTTAAAATGAAGTGTCTCAGAATGGTCTAAAATGGCTGTTTCGGTCAGGAAGGGGACAAGTGAAAGTGATTTTTTAAAATTAAATATATCTCAATTTGTATTAAAAAAAACCCAACCCAGCTTTCAAATACACATATTTTGCTGAACTTAGGTAAAACTTATTTGCATTTGATGATTTTAATTTTTTTTTTTTCCTTAATAAATGCTTTCCAATTTTCTTCTTGGGATATGTATTACATGATTTCCATATGATAGGAGTCCTTTCAAATACAGATGATATACCTTTTTTTTTTAAGACTTTTTTCCTCCTGTGTGTCTCATTATTAAAAATTTGATGGTCACCATGAATTAAGAAAACATGAAGACACACAATGATTCGTATAATCTCTCAATTTAGATTTCAAAGGCATTTCAGGATATCCTAAATATCTGAATGAAAATAATCTCAAATCTTTGATCTGTTGGGAAGCTAAAGATATCTGACAATGAAAAAGTTACCTTCTTTAGTAGGATTTCACTGTAACACAAAAACATTTTATTACAAAATATTTAGCAGAGGACAATTTTGCTATTGGATTATCATCAAAGCTGTGAAAAAAAAGATCTTTCCATTTTTTCTCTTGATTTCTCAAACAGTACCTCTGACAATGGAGAATATCACTGGCTTTTTCTTAAGATCATTCTCTGAGCACACAACAATTTTTATAGCTGAGTCTAAGTGGCAGCAGTATTTATCCCAAGGTTGATTTAATTAATTTTAATTTTGCAGACTCTGTATCTACTCTCAGGAGCCACAAATTTATTTTTAAAATTACGTTTTTTTCTGCTTTCTTTTAAACTTTTATGTTTACTGAGTGCCTTTGTGATTCGATTTTTCTAATATTCAGTCTAAATATATTGCAAATGTTACTTTACAGCATGTATCACTTCAGGCACAGAATACAGAGATTTTTATATGTTCTGTTACTTTTGGGGAAAAAAAACATGCACTTCATTTTGGATTGAGCCATCTCACTAGTACCAATAGGAAGAAGTGTGTGTTAATAGTCATCAAGAGGTCACTATCCATAAATGTTAATGTTATAATTTATAAATAAAAATTTAAGACTTCTAATATGCTCTTGAAATTTGTTTGTGCTGTATCTTCTCCACCTGTGTATATATAAACTAATGCAAAACTAAGTTAGATCAATGCTAAAGCAACATTGATTTGGAAATCCTTTGGGAGTCTTAGAATCTATTTAATGACATTGTGCACATTAAGAAATAAAACAGATTTAAAACTGTGTATACAGAGTGAGATTATATTACCTCACTGGTCCATAAATAACTTCTTACAAGAGTCCAAGTGCAGCTGAATTCCTGAGACATGAAAAGAAGAGATTTAAGTAAGGCTACATCTACGCTATGTGGTGAAGTGGTTCTTGTGTGGACACTTTGACCTACAGAGAAATTACCTCTCCTTTTGGAGACAAGGGAAAAACAGACCAAAAAATCATCTGAGTTGGCAAGGCTTGCAGGAACTTCATAAAACAGCAATGACCAAGTAGAATGATTGTTTTTTTTCAAAGTAATTATTGCCAATGAGACAGTTGTTCTTCAACAGCTGTAGGAAAAGGTTGTTTTTATTAATCTTCTCCTTATTCCCTTTATTCAGTTTGAAAATTTCTGTGAACTGTAGAGCTTGTAGATGATACAAAATGTTCAGATAGTCTGATCGAAAACTTGCAATAAAGAATAGCTAGCAATAAAATGGCGGATGTAATGTCAGGAATGCAAAGTAATGGACAGGGGGTAAAACCAATTTTAACAACCTAAACTATGTTTATTCACCAGCAGTCTCAATATTTACTATTATCTTCTGGGAACAGGGTCTCACAGCCACTGTGAATGCTTCCCTAAAAGCATCTCTGAACACCAGCACTTGAAAATGGCAGAGATATTCCAAATTACTGGAAAAGAAATAGAGCCAAAACGGGTTGTTTTATTTTACTGCATAAATACCTGAAGTGCCTACAGCTAACATAATTCTGTGCATTTTTGTTCACTCTACTGAAAACCATTTAGAATACGTATATGTTCTAAATCTGTATGTAGTAGTGAGAGTTTCAAATGAAATAATTCTGGCAGAAGCTCTCCGAAGAAGGAGAAGAAATTTTGAGTGAGAGAGCTTTGATTTTGTCCGGTTCGTTGTCTGGATTTTTTTTCCCTAATTGATACATGGGATTCTGAAGACACAGCAGGCTGCTGTGGAAACCAAAATCAGAAAGGGGTGACATAATTGTGCAGGAAAGGTTCATTTATGCCTACCTTGAAGATTAACCTCTTGGCATTGCAGTCCTCTCGATCATATGATAAGAGCCTCAAAAGTGTTTTTTGTCAGCTGAGGTGCCTCAGGATCTCACAAAAATTTATCTGGATTTACAGGTATCTCCTAGGCTTCCTTTACCACCTGCCATAACTAGTGGATTGAAATAGGAATTTGTTTTAGAAATCTGGTTCAGATTGATGTCAATAGCTATGGCAAGAGTCAGATGCACTGTGTATTTACTACCTAAGGATGTTTAGAAGGCCAAACATTTACAAAAAGAATTGAATATATTCACAGCAAGTGTTTTCTGATCAGCCCTCTCAGATCAGTATATCTGCATATCTGATACTTTTGATATTATACCTCCTACTACTGACACCTGGAAAAACTGAATAAAAAATATGACCATAGATGGCTGTCATATTTCTAGGTCTAAGGGCTGAAAACAGAACTGGTTTGAAAATAATATATAATGACTGCTTTTTTACTTTCTAGAAGGCTGATTGCTGACCTAGAGATGAAAGACAGATTTATGCTGGGCTGATGTAGAATCACAAATACTGTGGAGGATTGGGTTGATTATCTTGTGGAAGGGGGATTCTTTTAATTTTTGACCTCAAGATCAGAAACAGAACTGAAAAGTTTCCTCTTTTAAAAAACCCACAGAGAACAGCAGCAAACCTAGAATTCGCAATATTTCTTTGTCCAGACGCTGCTCTCCTCCTCACTGTGCAAACAGCCTCTGTGCAATCCAGAGTCACATCTGAGAGCTGGTCACTTTGGAGTTGTTAAATAAGAGGCTCTATGTTCATTGCAATTCGCCAGGCAGATGTGTTCCCCTGACTTAAAATAAAATGACTTAGTGATAGATAGAACGATAGGTTTTATACACAGATGAATGACTCTAATTCATTTAATAGGACTTCATGCTTAAAAATTGCTCCAGGCATTTTATGTTCTATTTTGCTTTACATCTGAGGTGTTACCTTCACATAACCATTGAGGTGTGTTTAGAGTTTCTGCTATCAAAATGATGATTGCAACATTTTGGTGGCAGAAACTTTAAATGCACATGGATTACTCGCCTCCAAAATCTGTCTTAGCAGCTTACTCCAGCTCTAATAGAAATTTTCACAAGCAGGACATTTCTTTCATTACTGCAGAATTGTCTCACTGGACATTAGTGCCTTGCATAGTAAAGCAGATTAGTGTGTTAAATTTAAATCTTAGTAAACAAAATTACCCAGGGTCTTGTTGTTTATAGAACCGACTACTGAGAAATTGAATTCAAATTCATATAAACATGCTGTTTAGACCTTTCCCAACAATCCAAACTAATTTGCTCCTTGTCTTTTTAAAGATAATTTTTCCTATTACATTTTCAAGATTGACATATAGAGAGAAGTATTGTTCATTCCTATCAACCCTGCTCCTGCATCCTGGGGTTTGGGGCTTTTTGCTTGTGTTGGGTTTTGGGTTGGTTGGTTGGCTGGGTTTTTAAATAAAAGACAGATGGAGCCATTATAATCAAACTTTTTTCATGCAAAAAGTCATCCTGAAACTGCTCAAATTCTGAAAGGACAGGCAGAAAAATTCCAATTTTCTTGTATTTTGAACAGTGGCAAAAAAGACCCCAAAAAACTGTTTCCAACAATTGGGTGAACTATAATAAATAGTACGAGTAGAAAGCAACATGCAAGATCCTGTCAGACACATAGAATGGAAAATGGAGAAGAACAGTGAGAATTTTAAAATACATCTTTTTAAACCTTCCCTCTTTACACCTTGGTTAAATATTTAAATTGGCTACATTGTGCAATTTATTTTTGATTCATCCTACTGGCAGTTGACTTGGAAGATAATAATGAAATTGTGCTGCAATTAAGAAAAAACTTAGCAAGTATTTACAAGAGCAAACAAAATATTTATGTAAATTAAATAAATATTCACTTGTTAAATTTTTTCTCAGGCAACATCCAAGTAAAGCAAGTATAATAACAACATTTTATTCAAAATATGATTACATCATATTTTATATGCAATGCATCATATATATATTTTTAATGTTAAAATTTCAAGCTATAGCTTATTTTGTTTTGGAAGTCAGTATGATTACATTACAATTTTTGTGGCTTTTTCCTGTGATCTCAGTGATAGGACTGTTTTCTGAAAGACGAATTTAATTTGTTTATGTTAATAAGGAAAAGCAGCAGAATGCTATTACTGCTTATACAACAGGAAGCTATCAATGAAATCAGATGAAGCCCTCATACTGATTAAATTTGAAGTTACATTGACATCTAATTTAGATTTAGATTTAATATATTAATGTTACAGTGTAATGTGGAAAGATCAAAGTGTTGATACTAATTACTTTGTAAGTTTCAGTATCATATTGCATTCATTTCTCTGCTTCCTATGACTTGTAGATGACAGTGGGTGATTTATTTTGAAATGATTTTCACGTAAAATAAACAACAAGGTTCCTTTACTTGTTAAATGAGACCAGACATGGAAAAATGGTATCTAAACTAACAACCACATTTCAGTAGGATCACCAGCAAGAAAAAGGGTTTCAAATAAGCAAAATTCTTATTCAGACAAATTTTATTTGGACCATAAATTCTTGCTCTTTCAGTACAAAAAAAAATCACATTTTTTATGCCATTATCACACACTCACAGTGAAGATATCACCTGTAAGTAGCAAATTCTCTCTTTAGATGGTCCACACTCTAAAGAGACATCACCAGTGACAATCTGGCAGGTCCACCATCTGCTTCCCAAAACACAAAATGACATAAAGTGACAAAACTTCTCTCCCAGGGAGCTTATTATTAAAATTTGATAATGCAACAAATAATGTAAAACATAATATAGACATTAGCTGCTTGCAGTGAGTGGATGAATAAGGAAAAATTGTGAACAAGGTAAGTTTGAAGAAATTATGTAATTACTTTCTAGTAATTAAATTAGAAGGGAGAATCTTTCTGTGTTGTTCCCATACACAACAAAAATCTATTTTAACAAACTAAATTTCTTCTTGCAGTGTAAATTCCAAAATTCAGTTAGCTTTAGCTGGGGTCTTTTCTTTCACTCCCGTGCATTTCTATGAGCTCTCAAATGGCACAGCACACCTCTGAAGCTGCAGGAAACCTGAAAAATTAAACCAGGTTTAGCCTGAAAGCTGAGTAACTTTTCCATTTCAAAGCAACTTCTGTCACTAAAGATGTAAGAAAGACCTTTTTCTTTTTTTTTTTTAAATTTTTTTAGTTTTATTAAACAGATATTGTAGAAGCTTCACTGACCCCTGAGTCCTCCCTTCTGTATGGAAATGTGTAGGATATGACACTGAATGCTAAGTTATATTCCATTTCCAGCACTGAGCTCTCTGTCAGCATGGCAATATTTAAAACTACATCTGTATTCCCTTTTCTTAATCCTCCTTACTCTCCAGGTAGAAGATTAGGGGAGGTGAAAAATAAGGGATGTTATTATTTAGGCTTGTCCTTAGAGGGGTGGGAGTGGTGTGGGAAGAGCAGAACAGCGCAGTGACATAAAGCTGGCAGTTTTCTGGCTAAGGGGAAGGTGTGCAGCAGCCTGGATCTGTCCTGCCACACACAGGTCACACACCAGGCACTGTGTGTGCCTCTCACCCTCGAGCACAGCACTCTTTGGGTGCCTGAGCTGTTCCCGTGTCTCTCTGTATGTGTGACCATCCCACCTCAGGATTGCTGTCCTCAGTTGCAGCAAAGGGCACCTCTGTGGATGTGTCCCCACTAAGGAGCTGCTTGTGTTCTTGGTTTTGGAGGTAAATGGTCAACAGCACTCACCTCTAATTCTGTTGGTCACAATTTCCCAGTCTGGTTTATTTGCACCCTTTTTAAAGTCCATTAGCAGTGGCTTCCTGAGGTAGCATTGTCTTCTGATCTTCAGCCCAAAATGTGACACCAGGACCAACACATTTGGGTTAACAACTTCTATTCTGCTCTTTCCAGTGCACATCTAAACCATTACAGGAGGGCAGATGGTTCATATCTCATCTAGCAGGACTTTCAGGTAAGAGTCCCTCCTGATAATTATCTATGCTGCCTTGTGTTTCCAGGGCACACCAGAACCACCAAATCAGTTGGAGGTGGCAGATGAAGACCTCATTTTATCTGAGCTGTGCTTTCAGGTAGGTTTTATCCTGTCACAAGGCTATTGATTTTCAATGTATAAAACACTTCAAATTGAAAAATTTAGGTATAGCAACCTGTAGATAACACAAATTTTAAATTTTAGTGTCTGATGCATTCTTGCTGTATCCCAGAAAAACCTTTTTCCTTTCCTATTTTACTTTAACAGGAAACATGGCAACTTACAAGAGACAAATTCTTACCCCAGATCCCACCTCAGTTCAGCTGATCACTTTGCTGATTTTTGATTTCCTACTTCTGCTTTCAGCTCCTGGGTAACCAGCATATAGAACTCATTTATTCTGTAATATCTGGACCTATTTTGATACATTTAGGGAATTTAGAGCAAAACAAAAGGAATATATTTAGTTTAACTAGGATAGTTGATTCAGTTAGTCAAAGAAGGAAATAGTACTGGGAAGACGTCTAGAACTAGTTGCTCTTCATTTTTCATCCAAGATTTGAAGCCACAGTTTTGATACAATCCATGAATATCTGTATGAGTACCTGTGAAGGATAGTTTTTTCCTCATAGCCAATACCTTTGTTTTCATGTCTTGTGAAATATTCCAAATATTATTAATATGTCATATGCGCTGCTGTCAAAACAAATTCTGGTTAGAGAGTATTTTGCAATGAACAATGTGAAATATACCACATGGCTGTCCATCTGCTTCAAGTCTTACAACTACAAATCATTACCACTGTTTTTCATTTATCATTTGACATGGGGATTTGAAGTTTCATCTTCATTAATGTTGCTGAAACACATATTCATATACATATGAAAATGTACCTTCACATGGAAATATTATCCTTAAGGTTTCAGGGCAAGAAAAGTAAAGAAAAAATTTCTGCTGAATTTTTTTCCAGTTTCCTATTAAAATAATTTTTGTCAGTGTTTCAACACTGCTTTGTTTGTTCTTAAATAGGATGATATAAGAATTTAAAGAACAGCACACTAGTCTGTGCTGTCCTTAAATGGTGTTTTACCTACTTTGATACTGAGAGCTTCTAACTGAGGTACTAAACAACTGTTCATGGAGGAGAGGAGCAAAAAAGCAAAATGTTAGTGGAAAACTGGAGCACTGGTTTCATTTGAAAGGGAAAGAAAAGCCAGGGTTTGTCAGTAAAGAGATGGAAAAATGAACTGCAAAGCTGAACACAAGATGTCAAAGAAAAGGAAGAAAAAAAACCCTGTAGAAAAGTATGAGAGAATACAGGTACAAGATAGGTGTTTAAATTTGAGTTTGTGTCACAGAAATGCATGACAATAAATTGTTTAAAACTATTATAGTATTAGAATACTGAGAAGATTAGAAATAAAAAACAAAATCAGCTAATTTCAGACCTAGGTCCTACCTAACATCAAGTAAGAATTTATTCTTCATTTTCAAGGTGAAAATTCCATAAACAGGTCACTAAATATTTATTATTGCAGCTCAGTGTACATATCCTTACTTTTAAATGATTCTTCTGACTGAAATTTTCTTCATTCTTTGAAAACTTGTTCCTTTTTATCTCTCACTATCCCATCCACAGAAGCGCATAGAAAGACTGAAGTACAAATACTTGCAGGATTTGAATGTATCAATACAGTTGTCTCAGTCATCCTGCTTGGTGATGAAACAGAGCTGTGCCAGCAGCACCAACCCGTCAGAAGAGTTGTTTATTCATGGTCACGAGTTCCTCAGCACCAGCGTAAACTGAAAGAGCAGCCCCAGTCAGGCCTGATTGCCATCAGTCAGTGTTTTAGCATGAACTGTGGAACAAGCAACTCATCATCTCTTCTCAGCAGTTCCAGGGAGTCCTGCTTCATGTCACTCTGCAGCGAGGGGAGGTTAATTAGGGGCTCTTTGACACTGAAAGCTACCTTGTGCTACCAAGAGGCTGGCAAGCAGGTGTGGGAGATTGTGCTAAAAGCTAACTTCACAGCAAAAACACTCAACTCTGGCAGCTTATAAAGTTTTACCACTACAGTAGGGGTACACAGTACAAGATTATTGGTGTTTTCCTGGGAGTAAACTTCAGTTAATGCTTAAAATACTGACCAAAGGACATAATTTTGTATCAAGGCTGTGAAGACAGCCACATATCACTGCTACTGTGAGCTGCCTTCCCCACTAAGATTATTTACAAACATAGAAAAGTGCTTGTCACCTCCCTGACAGAAAAAGCCTACAATGGAGCAAAGGAAAATGTCTTCTGTAGACAGAAGTCTCAGGTACTAAAAAGCAAACTAGCAACAATAAATAGTAGTTCAGGTTGTGCTCTCTGCCTCTCAAACAAGGGATTTGGCTGGAGAAGACACTTTTACTGGAGGATTCTGGGTCTCAGCTGTCATTTGACAGGTAGCAGCTGTTAAGGAGCAGAAAAAGGATTGCTAAACCGGCGACAGTGTGTGAGATTATTTTAGAACTGAGCCAAGCACACGAATTCAGATTTAAAATAAATAAATTTGATTCCAACTCACCCACTTCATTTGGTTGCAAAGGCTACCCTTGTCAGTTACCACTGGGGTTTTGTTTAGCAAGTTGTGCCTTGTTTCCTGTCAGCTCTTACTTGGCTGGTCATGTGAAAACTCAACCTTCCTATCCTAGCTGTAGATTTTTTCAGCCTTTTACTTTACACAGCAAACAATATGGCCTTGTTCTTGAAATCAGTGCTCACAGCCACTCTCTATAAGAGTACCATAGGGTTTTACTTCATCAAAACATGCACAAAATGATTTACAAGACTCTCTGAAGGGCTGCTAATGCCTCAGCTTACAAGGACTCAGTTGCAGCAATGGCATGAATGTTTTATTAGGCAGGCCATTCACACCTGGTGACCCTACAACTGACTACACCTGCTGGCACGTACAGATGGTTGAGCTATACTTGGTGAAGTGAGTGTGGGAAGGTGAGATAAAAAGTTCTGCCAAAGAAATAAAAAGACAAGTAAAATAGGAAACTGTGACTGTACCACTTAAAAACCCAGCAAATATGGATACAATAGACAAAACTATGCATTTTTCAAAGTTAGTACATTTTTATTTGATAGTATTATTTTACAAAGGGGAGGTTAAGTCTGATTTATTCAGAAAAGGTGTGGGTTTGGGTTGTTTTTTTTTTTTAATGAAACACTGCCAAATGGTAAGGCAATAATTAAACTAGAGTTAAAATTTGATTAAGCAGAACAGGATGAGGGGAAGAGGGAAATGAGAATAGCAGACAGCATTCATAATTAACAGTTATCCCTCTAACAACCATACAATTAAGATATGACAGGAAGGGTCAGGAAAATATAATTATTTCCAAAAACTCCAAATCAGATGAAGCAGCAAATTGCAAGTTCATATGTGGGATCCAGATGAATACATGGGTTGCATAAGCCAAATCCTAAAATGAGTTTTCCTGTCTGTGTGGAGCTCAATTGGCTGCAAACGAGACTGATGCAGTGACATCCTCATTCATCTTTTCCTTCCCCAAATTCTTCATTTATTTGCTGCCTTTGATGTTGAGCAACAGGATTATGTCAAGGAAAATTAGCAACTTATGCCCATCAATAACTGCACTAAATTTCTTGCAAGATGTACATTATAATCTCTCCTAGGGCTAGACTGGTTAACTGTCACTTAGATAGATATGAAATGTTTAAATCAGAAGCTGTAACCCTGCAAGTGCCAGTTTAGCTACTATGTCAGACCTACATAGGCATCTTATTTTTATTTTGGCCCACTAAACTGCTTCTGTATTTTCAGCAGGCAGACAAATAAGGGGCACAAACACCTCCCAAGTAATTCTTGTGACTGTAGTGTGCCAAACACCTCTACTACCTTTGCAGATGAATCTTATCGAAGATTTACTCCATTCAGGATAATAAAGCTGAAATTTAAGACTTTTTAATTGAAACACAATAACAAACTACTTCAGTGTAAGAGACAGAGGAGAAATGAAGCTAAGTTTTTGAGGAAAGATCATGTGGTAAAGTAACAGAAAGGAGAGATCCATGTCCCTAAGAAGGTGAAGGGAAAGGTTTACTAGTAAGTACTATATCAGGTTTAGATGGGTTTGATTAACTATATATTTACTGCATTATTTGTTACATATTCATACCTACAGTTCTATCCAACAGCCTCTCTTACATTAGATTTTTACACACGTCTGCAGTGCTGGAGCAGAGGCAATGCCCCAGGTTCTGTCCTTTCCATCCCTGAACAAGGGGCTGGGAGGAGTGCAGTGCTAGGACTAATTGAATCACACAAGTGACCTGTGCAAGGCAAAGCTATGCCAGAAGTCCTCCTCAAGCCTTTCTTTCTCTCTCTGAGGAATATCATTGGGCTTTAAATAGCTGTCATGACATTAATTTCCCTGTGTAGGAGAACAGGCTTAATGTATTCAGTTGCAAAACATGTTCAGATTCTACAGTCATAAGTGCCACACAGTTCAATGAAAGAAATCATAATGCATAAAATCAACAAGTGTGTTAAGTTGAAGAGATTCTATAATGTGAAAGGACACTTACAAATTTTGATAACTTGAGAAAAGAGCAAGTTGTTGCAGAACCAGGGAGCCTTCATTTCCCAGTTCTCCCACTCTTTTCAATTCTGAATAAAGGGAAAACATGAAACCACAAATTTTATTTTGAAAATATTACCATGCAAGGTGTGCAAGATTGGTTTATATAGCTATAATGGTGTCTAAAATTTGAATTCCATAATTTCGTTATGTTTTTCTACATATGCATTTATTCCACTTGGTTATAAAGACTTAAACATGAAAGGTAAATTGGTACTTCAGAGGAGGTTAATTCAAACCAATCAATCATTTTCCTAGACTTTAGGCTGCTTCAGGAGACTTGCTGCCATAAACCTCAATTTAAAAAGGTTATGTCCATATGCAATACCAGTCTGACTTACTGCAAAGTCCTCCTTTTCAATGTCTTGGTAACAGTTTACAACTGAGAGTTTAAACAGTTTAAAACTGCTCCCAGTTTAAAACTGAGAAAATATATTTTTACAATAACTATTGAAGTATTCAAAGGACTTCAGATTTAACAGTATTTCTTCCTTAAATACAATAAAAGCAGATGACCTGAGTAGATATTTTACATTGGAATGAGGCCTTAGGATTTTTGTCTAGCCTCTGTTTTTAGGTAAGCCCCAAAAACCCCATCATCACAAGATTTGTAGAAGCCATATTGATGATTTTACTGTCATTTAAAGCTTTTTTAATAGACCTCCCTGTCATGTCCTTAGTAGAGTTACCATACAACACAATAGCACACACTTGATTTATTCTCATCACTTCCATTTCCTATAAAAACGAATGTACTGTCAATTAGCAAGGTATTATGTTTCATTATTAAAATGAATAATATCATTGCTTTAACATAAAATTAGTGTATTATACAACATGTTTCTTATGTCATCATAGTCTGTTAACATTCTCTGTTAACATAGTCTGTTTGCAATGCTCATAAAAACTGCTGGACACCAGGGAGCAGCTTTTGTGGCTTCAGAAAAACAATTTTCATTTAAACTCTTCCACATTGCCTTTAGTGCTCTTACAGCAATATCAGTACTCTGTAAATGGATCAAAATAAGGCTTTTGGATGGCTAAATGTTCCATGGAATTGCATGTGCCCAAACACTGGCTGTCACACAAACTGAGAGAAAAATCAAGTCTCAAAGATGGCAATGTGTAAAAGGCAGAATAAGTATTAGATGTCAACAGTGAACACTGGAAGTAATCCCTTTCCTTCTCTCTCCCCATATGAAAATGTTTGTCTGGGTGCTCTTAAAAACTGACAGTACATAGAGCAAAACTGAATATTTTGCTTCATGGTTTCTACATCGCACAGACATTATTGTTTCTCAGTAATTTTGTTAGACTGTAACCTCACTAGATTTCCCTTCCCAGCTATGATACTTTTCAACAATGTAAATTCAACACTTAAAATCTATGTATGCTAACTATCTATAAATCATAGCACACAGTGCAAACAACATTAATCAGCTTCATGTAGCAATGAAAATTTTTTGTTTGAATTAGCTCCTATTCTGTGAAGCTTGTTGTTGACTTCTTGGCATAGAATAAATCAAAACAACTCTCTAAAATTTACTTTCTCCCTCCTGATATTCTAGTTTTTGGATGATTGTTCTCACTCTTCATGCAAATGTACCAATACATTTCTCTGAGCTGTAGGAATATATGGGAGAATTTCAAAATATATAGGTAAATAACTTTGGAACATTTTCTGCAACAACTTGCTGCGCTGCTCTGGGTCCAATGATCTGAAGATCACTAGTTGAAGGAGAGTCAGAGGGGAAAAACCAGGAAAGAACTTTATGAGACAAAGGGGTTTTCTTCTCCATTGTTTGACAGTTTTTAAAGCCAACTACCCTCCTGTAGTGTAAATTGAGCAGGAACAAATTACTATTTTAAATTGCAATCGGAATGGTTTTCTCAAACAAAAAGACGATGAGGGGCATTTTTAGTTTGACATTTTTGCAACAGTCGGGTATTTAAACCTGAATTTATATTTAAATTCACTGTTCATTCACATATTTAACGTCCTTGACCCAGATTTGCATTTGCGTCCTCAAGTTGTGCAACTACCAAGTATCTGGAAAAACTTCACAGACCAAGACAAGGTAATGCTCCTGGTCCTGTCCTGCTACCCAAGTGTGGTGACAAAAAACCCTTCTCTCCAGGCAATGAGCTGAAACCAACAGGTATTAGGCTGACCTATTTGACTTTGGTTTTTAACAAAAGATGGCAATATGCTTGCGCATATGGGACACACTATCTTAATTAGTAGATCAAGGGCAGTACTGCTTGTGAATTTTTTCCTATTTCTATCCAAAACTAAATGATTCAGCTTAGCACCTTTTATTAGCTAAACAATCAGCTGGGTATAATAGTACCTTTCACTTCACACTGGGAAAGAAGGAGGAGGAGGAGAAGCAAAGGTGTGGGCATGGAAGAACAACTGCTAAATGGTAAATCCCTTCCCATCTGATGACACTCTTGTATTCATGTGTCCTAATTTTGTTAGGATGCTATCCAGGTCAAAGTCCCACATAATGGCCTAAGTGGCAGGTGTTTTGTGTTAGGATCAGGTCCAATCTACCCATTGTATATGCCAAATTTAGCACAACACTCTGTGAGAATGCTATTGAAATTATTAATATGTATATTTATTTTATGTGTTTATTGGAAGTAAACATTTATTATGTGATATTGAACTTGCAAAGGCTGAAAAAACAAAAATAATACAAGTAAAAGGAATAATTTTTAAAATGGCAAAATCTTTCAAATGTATGAACTTATTTCTGGAAAAGAGGAATAGAATTATTCTCAAAGTAGAACATCTTAAGTTGAGCTCATATCCTTAGGAAAAAAGTGTGAGTTCACACATTAGATGAGCTGAACTGGCCTAGTTCTGTTGAATCAAAATAAACCATACTGATATCTTAGGTGAAGACCAGAACCTTAACCCATATGTGTAACTCAATACCTGAAAGTGGGAATCTCAACTTTTTTGAGATTGCTTGGGTAGTTCTTTCATTTCATACATGATTAAGTGATTTCCTGCATTAAAATACAAGAAAAGGAGTTAAATGTGGAAAGCTCAATATTGTATGGTACTTATCATTTTCAACTCTATGGAAGTCAATTCAAGCTGAAGAATTTCAGTATATGCAGGACTAATGTCTGGAGAGCAATCAACTCACAAGAATTAGACACTATTCTGTGAAATTTTTTAAAAGTGTTATAATTTTTAACATCTTGTGCATATATTATTTTTTTTAACACCCCAATGAACCATTTGACACACTGAATTAAATTTAATTTCCTAATATCTCTTGGTCTTAGAAGAGCTTTGAGAGATAAAAACACATGCAATAAAAGAGACACTGACTCCATCACGTTTCACTGGAAAAATTCTTATAAATTATTCTGTAGAGAACATGGTCAGTGAACTGAAATCTGACAAAAAGTCTATAACAAAGAGTAATGAAAATTAGCAATTATATAAGCAGATGGGAGGTATCTTGTACTGACTCTAGAGGCCGGAGTTCTGACCTCCATTTAATATGCTCATTGATAAACTGGAAAAGATTTGAGGAAGTTAATAAAGCACACAGATGATATTAAATGAAAGGATCTGAGGCAACTTAAAAAACAACATGTACTCCAAAAGTTCCTGGGTAAGAGTGAATAAAGAGAATAAATGATGTTGATATACAGTTTAACCTTCGCAAACTGCTTGTTTGAATATATTTCTGCTGTGAGTTACTGCTGCAATCACCTTATCTCTTTACAACTTACTGTACTTTGTACTTTCCAATATTTCTTTCTAGAGGTGCTTTTATGAATCTCCATTGACTAGTTCCTGAGTGGACTCTAGAGGTGCTTTTCAAAATATCCTGTTTACTTTTTCTAAAATTGGGCATTAATTTACAGCATAATGATCCCAAGAACTGTTGATATACAAGCAGAATATACCAGACTATTTTATTCCCTGTTTTCAGTGAGCAATGGACATGCTTCAGAATAAATACATGGATCATCTAGAGAAAATTCCAGACACAACTAAACACAAATAAAAGTTCCAGACACAACTAAAGGATATGAGCTTATTTTTCAAAAGTACACAGAAGGACAAATTAGCTGCAGGTTTGACAAGGTACCCCCTAATCTATTTGTGTTGTTTTTGCACAAGCAGAAGTTAGGAATTACAGCAGTGTGAAAATGATCAGTTCTGTATTTTTTCAGCCTTCAGTTACAAACTTCTTCATTTGATTTCTACAAAGTTCTGAGTTTTTGAAGACAAATTTTTGTTTGTATGCTTCTCTAGGTAACATAAAAAATCCCAAACCAATCCATGTTGTAGAGCACCCGGTATGAGGGAGTGATTTACGTAGCCAACCATAAAAACATGTTTCATCTATTGTGCTTCTGTAATTAATGGCAAAAATCAGGCCTCTCTGAGGTTTCACCCATCTTGTTCTAAAGTAGATGTTTAATATAAGACAGAAAAATTATAGATTGCTAAAATTCCCACTTTTCTATTTTTTAGACTGAAACATTTCATTCTATAAATATGAAAGGATAATATTTTGATATTTTCACAGTATTTCATTAATGTTCTTTTAGTCTAATGGAGTTTCATAAGCATTAATGGATTTGTCTAAATATTTGGCACATATTTGGGGAAAATTATTTTGATGCACACTTTTAAATCCTCTCTGGTTATTTCTCGTAAGTACAATGTTTTAAGGCAGAGTCGGGTTCTTTGAATTGCCCACTGCTAAACAATGTTCTTATAGCCTGCATTAATGTAAAGAAAAACCAGTGTTGATGAATAGCATGAATAGCAATTTGAAAAGACCTTTTATAGAGCCAGAAATAGATTGCTTCAGATGTTTTAGCCATTAGGCTTGTTGCTGCTGGACTCTTATTAACCAATGATCTTAGCAGGATTAAATGTTAACTTCAATACAGCTGGTTATTTTCCCACTAATGTCCTTTGCTTTCCACAGTCACTGAAGCTTAAGCATTTATATGCTTGTTGAATCTCTTGATGTTGAGCCATTATCTGCTTCTTGGGTGGGAAACTGATGTGCTACAAATAAACAGAGCTATAAATCATTTCATCACCTATGTTTAATGCCTTGAAGCCCTTTCACTTCTTTTTTTCCCTCCAACCAGTTATCAGCTTCAAGAAAAATGAGAAAAGCACAGTCAGAGCTCTCCACAGGCTTCCTGGGTCCTTGAACACTGGAATGTTAATGATCAGATCTTCTATTTTTTCAGTACTTGAGTACTAATACACTATTCTAAAGGATACAGAATGTTCAAATTTGCTTTTGTATTACTGACAACAGAAACAAAAGGTTTACAGAGACAATAAATAGTCCACATATTTAAATAAGGAAGGCAGATAAATTCATAAAAGTCTTGTAGGAATTCTAGTAACAAATAAACTCTATCACTCTGCGTCCTTTAGGAAGTTATATATGGTCCAAACCCCAAAAATTGGAGACCTTATTGCTCTCTATGACTCCCTGAAAGGAGGTTTTAGTAGGGCAGGTGTCTGCCCCTTCTACCAGTCAATAAACAACAGGACAAGAGGAAATGGCCTCAAGCTGCACCAGGGGAGGTTCAGGTTGGACATTGGGACGAATTTCTCCATGGAAAGGCATGTTAAACATTGGAATGGATTGCCCAGGAAGCTGGTGGAGTCACCATTCCAGGAAGTGTTCAAGAGACAACTGAGTGTGGCCCTTAGTGCTATGGTCCATTTGACAAGGTCTTCAGTAAAAGATAAGACTGGAGGGTCTTAGGGGTCCAACATAAATGATTCTGTGATTTTGTGATTCTGAGAAGATAAAAATAGACACCATAAAAAACCAAAAAACAACACACCTAAACCCCCGACCCTACAAACAAACAACAACATCCCAGAACAAACAAACAAAACCAATCCAAAAACCAGTGAACAAATTAATCTTCCCCAAGTGCAGTTATCTGAAATGCAATATTCCGTTATGAATTATTTGACTAAGTTCTCTACAGACAGCAGAGACTTTTGGTAGCATGTGTAACATCAGTGGGAGTAACTTCCTATTGCACCTATATCTTTCTTTTTATCAAAAGGGACATCAAGATGGTTAGGTCAAGTTAGACAATGAATTTGAAAACCAATATACAAATACCATTCAAAACAATAATTATGTTAGATTGCACCATAAATAAAACCGAGTATGGATTCTCTGTATACTTCTTCAGGAGACACAGCAAAACATAACTGTCGGAAGGTATTCCTGAAATCCCTGGTCATGCTGAGGGATGAAAAAGGCATCCAAGTATTTATTTTATTAATTTTGTATATTCTGTCTCTTATGGTTGGGCTGTTTGCAGCTCCTGGATAGTGTAGAAGGAAGCAATTAAACCACATACAGACATAGTTGATGCGGATGTGCTCCCTGGTAAATAGAAAGGAAAAGGCACTTTCAGGGCTGTGATTAATTTCATTCTAAAGCAGACTTCTAAAATAATCTGGATTAATTATCTCTATTTTTCTAAACTTGATTACAAATTCAACATCAGGTAGCTAGTAAAAGCACAAAGATTTACTGCAGAAACATTTAAAGTTATCCAATGTTATTCCTCCCTTGTAACATGTTATTTCAGATTAATGGTTTATTTATGGTCTACTAAAGATTTGATTATGCCTTGCCTAGGTGTATCTAAAGCAGGTTTAACCTGGTTGTGTGAAATACTAGTAGTATATTTCCTAGTGTGTTTCCATGGCAGAGCCGACCTCAGCAGAGAGCTATTTTCACAGCTTCAAAAGCTGCTTTTGAATCCAAGGTCTGCTGTGCCAGGCTGTCAGTGCTGCTTACCTAAAAGTTACTCTCAGGAGTTTTGATCTTGTCTTGGGCTGCATGCACACATAAAGCATTACAGTTTAGCAGTGCTTTGGGCAAGATTCATTTCAGCAATTCTTGTTTCCTGTGAACTTTCTAATAACCATCCACTTTTAATCTCCTCCATCCAGGTTATTTGGCTTGAGGAGTGCCTAAGGCCGAGCAGGGTTAGCTTTTTTTTTTTTCTTTTTTTTTTTTTTTTTGTTTTGTTTGTTTTCTTGGTGAATTCTTTAGGAACTGAAGTAAAAAATACTTTGTGAATTTGAGACTTCATTTAGCAAGTATTTATGCTGAGCTTCAAAGCTGAAAAAAAATTCTGTTTCCATGGACATTGAACAATTACAACTCTTGAACCACTTATCTAATTTTCTTCTGAATACCGGAAAAAGGTATTTTTGTAAGAAGATGAATTAAAAGGGTAATTTTATGTATTTGAATAAATAATCTGAAATGGAATCTTAAATTCAACTTTATGTATAGCATATTAAAAATCCTTACTCCTTTACAGAATTTTAATACATTTCTAATCCTCAAAATATTTATTTCTGGAAGAACTCAAACCTACCACATTGCTTAAAACATCACTGAACCAAACTAAAATAAAAAAAAAAAACAAAACAAGAAAGGTCAGAAAAAATAAAAATAAATGATCTTGCCTTACATTGTGGTAGGGTTTCCATGGGTACAGTCTTCAGGTGCTCTTGTATCTATTCTGAGATGGAGAAAGAGAGTGGAGAGCGGCACAGGAATGTGCCTTATTTCCTACATAGTAGGAGCACCACTTTGCTCTCTTCACTAATGGAGGAAAAGTTTCAGTGAACTTTCACTTACATCACTTAAGGCATAAATGGGTATGGTTCAAATGGGTCCAAATCTTCTAGTGTAACACTATGTGAAGGCAGGGACAGACTGTCCAGTTAAATGGTGCTAAAGTCCATAATTGGCTGCAGGCATATAAAACCCCTAAAACTATTCCTCCATTCACCCTTCTGTCTTCATGGAAGACAGGGACGAAGCTTCTGCAACTCTGAGTGTGCAATTTTTATCAGCAAATGAGAGTGGTCTCATACATATTATAGACAACTATTCTGTCCACAGAGCCCTGAACTTCTCTTTGTGAATTTAAAGAGCTGAATTATCTAATTTAATTTCTAGTTATCTATATTTAAGGCCTGGGCTGCATAGTGAAAAAAATGCCTACAAATAGAAGCAAAAAAACCCCAAACTCCAGAAATTATCATGAGGATCAAATCCCAAATCCATCTAATTCAGAATATTTATTTTGTTAGTGATAATAGCCATTATCAGATCACACAGAAAGGCCTAAGTTTCTGGCCCTAGAGAATAGAGATTGGTTTAAACCACAGAGCATAAGATTTATTATTAATTTTTTTAACATAAGTTCTTCATGTCTGCTGTCTGTTGATGACTCACAAATGCTGCACTTTAATCCATTGCAGTCTGAGTGAAAATCTTTTCTTTTAGTCATGAATTTAAAGGAAATTGGTTTAGAAACTGAATTTATACATCATCTCATCAAACCATCTAAAATTGGACTTGTTCAAAAGCGAGCTATTATTATTTCTATAAGAATCTACCTTATTTTCACTCTTCAATGCAGTAAGATTTCAAATGAATGAAGTCCATTGTTGTTTTGGGGTTTTTTTCTAAGTCTACTATTATTGTATCACATATATTTCAATACTATTAAATATTTATTGCTTTAAATCATGAATATGATGAATTTTGGTTTAGCTTTTTGGCTGGCAGTCAAAGAAAATTATCTTCTTACTTTTCCCAGGGAGATTGGGGGGGTGGGGGGGCAAAGTTACATATCTATGTCTCATTTGTTCTAGGATGCTTGTATTCTTCTTTTTCTTTTTTCTTTTTTTTTTTTTTGGTACATTTACAGCTTGACATTTTGCTGATACAATTATTTCAAATATGTTTATAAAATTAAACAAACCAGCATATACATTTGTGGTGTAAACCTCTCAGTTGAGACTGTTTAAGTATGATGTGTTAGCACTTTGAAATACAGACAGCTGGAATACGATTGTATTGTGTTTTGGATTTTTAATAAAGAGAATAATTTGATAATACTAATGCGCTCTTTTCTAGATTCACTGGCTACAGTCTAGGAGAAGAAGGATATTTATATTCATATGGATAAACCTAGACTTCAGCAATGATAAATTTTTAGATTACCCTTTAATCAAAGACCAGTTTAGAGTTTGATCTACTTAAATATGATGTGGTTCTTGTAGTCTGAAATTATTCTTTCACTAAACAATATCTTTTATCGAAACAGGTTTTCTATTAAATAAAGTACTAAAAAGTGTTCTGCAAAATTCAGCTAAAAATTCATCAGATCATGGGAGCTCAGCTGAAAGCCTTTGATCCAAGTCAAAAGAAACATGGAGTACTAATTTTGTTATTTGTTCTTTCTTTGAATTTTTTATTCTTCTTTACACTGAAAAAAAAGAGCCCAACTCCACTTAAAATTTGTTTTCATCCTTAATCCATATAATAAAATATCCAGTTAGATTTTTTTTCTTGGAAGTGCTTTCATTTAGAAAATAATACACCTCTCTTTAAGAATAATTACTTTAGTGGGACTAATCTCATCTTTATTGATCATACAGATTTCAGCTCTTTTTTGCTGGACTGAAAACAAATTTTCTAAAAATAAAACAGCAGAATTATTCTTCAGCTGTGAGATTTGCAGAACAATTGCTGGGAACATAGGATTTTCTTAGCCAACAATCTTAGAGGAAAGTAGTCTCAGTGTACTCATGTGGATTCTCCCCTGTGCAAAACCAATTTTTGTATTTCCTTTCCTGTCTTGAAAAGGTAATGTCTTTTCCCACCCCACAAAAACTGTCATTTTTTAAAAGGATTTTTTTTTTGTAGGATAGAGCATACTCAGTGAAAAATCAGAGGCATTCTATTCCAGCTCCTCTCTGCACACTTTATAATTCCTCTAGTCTTTTTAGTTTGTCTTCTGGGTGCCACTGTAATTCCTTCATGTTAAAGCATATTAGGTGGTGCATACCAGGAAATTTATTTTCGAGTTATTTCCCAACAAATCAGCAAACCATGAATTAGCCACTTACATGTTAAACCACAAACTATGAAACCACATATTGGTGACTTGAATTCTCTGTTCTACAGCCAGATGATTGACTGGAGCAAAAAGTCTGTAAGTCTAGCATTAAGGGAGGTAGTGAAAAGCTCAGCTGCTTGGGTAGCTGTGTTGGCAATGGGGCTGTTCTGAAGATGTTCAGGAGAAAGTTGTTTCTACAGCTTTGGGAGATGAAACAGGAATCTCTTTCATGAGAATCCACCAGTCATCTTTGTAAAGGCTACTTTTCACACTTATCCTACTCTGTTCAGACAGGGTCCCTTGAGATCCTCAGAGAATTTGCTATCTTTTTAGTGTCCTAGTATTTTTATTCAGAAAAAGTCTTAAAACTGGAAACATCAAATAATACATATAGCTTCAATTTTACTTGTAAATGGTATTCAGTTTACAAGAGTTATTTTTATCTTTAACAAAACAGTTTTTTTAATAGAGGTATTTCATTTAGTTATAGAATCACTGTAATGAATTCAAAAATTTAGTATATTAAAAGAATGAGGAGTGATTAATGTGGCTATGACCACAATTACCTGGAAGGAAATTATACAGGAATTAAAATGGACACTTTTCTCAGGTGTAGTAATTTTTGAAGTAGATAACTTCATAATCTAAAAGACTGATAAAGGAGTTGACATTATGATAATGCCATGGAAAGGTACAGTGTGCTGGCAGACAGATGTGAAAACTGCCAAGTTTGCAGCACAAACCTGAGGGAAATCAGCTGAGTTCAAGGGGAGGTTGCATAGCGTTCAATGGATAACGAATTTTTGTCTGGAGCCTTGGTTTTGTCTGCTTGTGACTTCATTAAATTACTTCCTCCAAAGTTGCTGAAAGTTGCTGACTCCATTTGGCTTCACAGGTATTAATTAAGCCCTAACAAATCAAATGGCAGTTTGCCCTGTTACGTTCAGCTGCAGTAGGGAGAAAAGAAGTCGATGCTCTCCTAAATTGCAGTGAATACATTGCGAATTCATAGTCAATATGCTTTTCTATTTCACACTTTATTTAGGTTCCTGCCAGTGCAGTTCCCACTCCTACACGATGTAGCCTTCTAAGATCTCTTTCACAACTGTTGTGTGCCCATCTCTTTATCACTCACTGTTCTATCCATAATCAACAATATAGAAAGCCTAGCTATTATTTAGTGTTTCCTTGAAAAGACTTTAATGATCACTGCCCTCTGTTCTACCTGATGGATAGTAGAGTGGGAGACAGAAAGGGCACAAACTATTAATACAAAATTAGAGGCTATTTCTCCTTTCACCCTTCTTCCACATCCAGTCCAGGCCTCTCACACTTGAGATGTCAAGGGCATTTCTTACCTTATGTGATTGGGTCTATAAATCATTTTACTCCCATCAGTATCACCCTTTTCTCTATGTATATGTCCCCTTCTGTAGTTCTTACAGTTTTTTGTCCTCTCTTATCCCTCCTCCTGGCAACATTTTGCAGCAAATACCAAGACTGAGAGAGATATATTTTGCCACAGAGACAGCAGAAACCACAGCACAGTACCAGAAGCCCTATATTTTTTTGTGTACCTTTTTCCCTTCATTGGTATTCAAAACTCCTCCTTATTCAGTGTTGTCTGTTAATTCATTAATATTGCATTTTTTTCCCTCTCATCAGTCCCTAATGGAGATGTCAAACAAGGCTTGGGACTGATCCCCAGAGATTCTCCAATACACACTAGCCTCCCGACACATGGAATACAGTTAACTATTTTCCTACAGTCTTTCTTAAGGTTTATAGTCAACAGAATTGCAATCTGGTGAAAAAAAAAAAACAACTTTACAACTTCATGTCATAATGCATCATGTTGAAGCTTGTACACAATTGAGCATCTGTGAAAAACAATTTATTGAATGCTAAAATATTGCAAGATATACTTTTGTTTTCAGAGAAATCTATCTAATGTGCTGCAGTAGAACACTTATTTTTAATTTTTTTGCATATATTTCTTGGTATTATGTAGTATGAGTTTCTTCTCATAATCAGCCAGATTTCCCTAAATTTGTTTTTTGTTTTTTGGTTTTTTTTTTCTCTTTTCCTCTAGCTCCTGAGAGCACAGACAGAAAATGCTTCACCACAGCAATGCTTATTCAAAGTAGCTCCTAGATTTTAAGTGAAGCAGGAATAATTATGACCAATGTTTATGATTGGTGAAAACTCCAGATATTACTAGTTTCCATCTGGAGACAATGACTTTTTTTGATGCTTAACCCTAAGACATGGATTAAACTCAAAGTAAAGTAGTGTAAAAGACTAAACTTAATTTTAGCAGATGTCAATGCTTTTTGTTTATGCTCAGTACCATTCTCCTTCAGACTCATAAATCAAAGACTGTCAGTTTGGAATAGGCACTGCCTCTTTGTACCATTGCAAGCATTAAATAGCATAAATGAATGTAGCATATTATATATTTTAAATTTATGCTTTAAATCTTAATCCCCTCATTTTAACTACTGTCTCAAAAACAGTGCTGTAAATCACTCTTCATTTGATCCAAAAAGTAAGTTTGTTATTATGCTGGTTGTGGCTGTGATCAAGTCAATTTTCTTCATATAAGCTAGAATGGAGCTGTGGTTTGGATCTATGATCAAAAGAACGTTGATAACACAGGGATATTTTCATGGTATCTGAGCTGTGCTTACACAGAGTCAAGGCCTTTTCTGCTGCTCACCCAACCCCACCTGCAGAGAGGCTGGGAGTGCACAAGGAGTTGGGAAGGGACACAGCCAGGACACCTGACCCCAACTGACCCAAGAGATATTCCAGACCATATGGCATGTAAAGGTGGGGAAGGAGAAGGATGGAGGGATGTTCAGAGTGCTGGCATTTGTCTTCCCAAGTAACTGTTGCACGTGATGGGGCCCTGCTTTCCTGGTGATGGCTGAAGAGCCTTTGGGGTGTGGTGCATGAATTCTTTGTTTTGTGTGTGTGGATTTTGCTTTACCTATTAAACCGTCTTTATCTCAACCCATGAGTTTTCACACTTTTCCGTCTCATTATCTCCCCAGCCCGACTAGGGGAGAGTGGGCAAGTGGCTGGGTGACATTTAATTTCTGGCTGGGTTAAACCCTGACAGTTATTTTTTCTGTTCTTATGCATTTATGAAGTTTATGTATTATGAAGTATAGGGAGTGTGGAAAAGAGGACAGACCACTTGGGAGGAATACAAGAATGTTGTCAGGGATGTAATGTGGAAGGCCATTTGGAATTAAATTTTTCAGGCAATGCCAAAGACTACAGAAAATCTTCTTCAAGCCTAATAATAGCAAAAGGAAGATGGGAAAATAATGGCCTGCTGCTGAATGAGATGGGTGCCCTGGTGGTGTAGGATACAGAGAAGGTGCAACTACTGAATGCCTTCTTTTTTTCACTCTCTACTGCAAGGCCAACGGTCAGGAATCCAAGAACTTGGAGATCGGAAAGTCCAGAGAAGGAGGATTAGTAAAGGAGGATTGGGTTTGAGATCATTTGTGCAAACTTGACACAAATAAATCCAAGGGTGCTGACGGGGTACACCAACAAGTGCTGAGGAAGATGGCAAATGTTATTACTAAATCACATTCCATCATCTTTGAAAGGTCATGGAGTGCAGGGGAGTCGCCTGAGGACTAGATGAAGGCTAATGTTACTTCAGTCTTCAAAAAGTGAGAGAAGGAGGACCCAGGAAAATATAGAGCAGTCAGCCTCACCCAGTTCCTGGAAAGGTGATAGAACAACTCATTGTGGATGTCATCTTTAAGCATGTGGGTGAAAAGAAGGCTATCAGGAGTGTTCAACATGGATCCACCAAGGGGAAATCATGTGTGATGAACCTGGCAACCTTCTATGAGGGAGTGAAAGTCTGGGTAGATGAAGGGAGCACAGTGGACATTTTCTACCTGGACTTCTGCAAGACTTCTGAGAGTTTCCTATAAAATCTTCATAGGCAAGCTGAGGAAGCAAGGATTTGGCGAGTGGACACTGAGGTGGATTGATAACTGGCTGAATGGCACAGCTCAGAGGGTTATGATCAATTCTGCAGAGTCCAGTTGGAATCCTGTGGCCAGTGGTGTTCCCCAGGGCCAGTACTGGGTCCAATCTTATTCGATTTATTCATCAATAAACTGGATAAAGTGGACTCCCAGGTAGTTTGCTGATGATGCAAAACTGGGAGGAGTGGCTGGTAGACCAAATGGCTGTGCTTCCATTCAGAAAAATACGGACAGGCTGGAGACTGGGATGGAGAGGTACACAGTGAAATTCAAGGAACACAAATGCAGGGTCCTGCACGTGGTAAAGAAAAACCTCATGCACCAGTACAGGTTGACCTGCTGGAAAGCAGCTCTACAAAGCAGGGAGTCCTGGTGGAAAACAGGTTAACCATGATCCAACAGCATGCCCTGGTGACCAAGAAGGCCAGTGATATCCTGGCATACATTAGGAAAACTCTGGCCAACAAGGTGAGGGAGATGATCCTGCTACTCTGCCCAAATAAGGCACTGAAACACTGTACCCAGTTCTGGTCTCCCCAGCTAAAAAAAAACCAAAGAACTTATGGAAAAGGTCCAGTGGGGGGGCTATGAAGATGGGCAGGGCACTGGAGAACCACTTTTATGAGGAAAGGCTGAGGGAGCTGAGTTTGTTCCATCTGGAGAAGAGAAAACTGAGTGGGGACCTCAACAATGCATACAAATATCTTCAGAGCAGGTGCCAAGACAATGGAGCCAGGCCACTGAAAATCCAGTGATCACTGATAGAACAAGGGCAGTGGGAACAAACTCAAACACAGGAGAGGCCATCTGAATATGAGGAGAAACTTTACTTTGAGGATGACAGAACACTGGATCAGGTTGCCCAGAGAGGTTCTGGAGTCTACTTCTCTAAAAATACTTAAAACCTCCCTGGACATGATCCTATTAAACTAGATGATCTCCAGAGGTTCATTCCAGCCTCAACCATTCTCTGATTCTGTGTCTCTGTATTTATATTACCTCTATGTGTGTGTATATAAATATATATATATATATATATATATATATATATATATATATATAT
>JAHLSL010000009.1:25492175-25516944 GCA_025920805.1 Petroica traversi
ATATATATATATATATATATATATATATATATATATATATATATGTGTGTGTGTAAAGAATTTTACTTTCCTTTTCACGTTGTTTTCAATTTTGACCAAGTGGTTATATTGAAATGCTTTTATCCCACAAAGATGTAAAGAAGTATATGTAGATAAGAAATTACTCAGAAACTTCCTGAGTCTAACAATCTTCTCAGAAAAATTTTGGTTAGAACCCCAAGAGCTATATAGGCCAACCCTGCTCAAAGCGGAGGTTTTAAGATGGTTAGAAAAAAACTTTGAATACATGCAACAAAGAAGTTAGAATGTGGGGATGGGGAGCTGTAGGGTTATGAGTTCAACAAAAAATGATTTTTCATTGTAAAAAGTCAGGGGTTTTCTTTCCAGAACACAGTCTTGGATGGCAGAATAAAGTCAACACCCTTTAACTTTATTCACAGACGGAAAAAACCAAACAATTTCAACAGTGCTAACAGCTATAAAAGGCCTAGTTTGGCTGGAATAGACTGAGTTTCCCATAGTCATCACAGAGTGTTCAACATGCCCATGTCCTACTACACTGTATGCCAGCAAGGAGCAGCTGCCCTAAACATAGACAGTATTTCCCATCTTTCTCCATGTCCCGTTGCCCGGATGGCCCTGATGCCAGCAGCAGCTGGCTTCAGCTTTTCTCTGCTGTGATTTTCACTCAGCTGTTCAGGGATGAGACTGGAATTGGCTGCTGTAGAAACTGAGAAAGATGTTCCTTAGGGAGTAGGGGAAGCAGCAGCTGAGTGGCTGCTGGAAAGGAGCCTACATGAGGCTGACATGCCATTTCCTGGAGGCCAGATCAGCTGTGGAGAGGAAGAAAGGGGAGGACATTCTCAGGTTTCATCTTACTCAGAGGAGTATAAGCATTTTTGAATATTGGTGACTATGTGAAAATTTATGGCAGTTCCTACCATTCCTTTATGCAAGTATCCATATTAAACTTTTTTTTCCAAGAGACAGAATAGTAAACAGGGATTTTGCTGAAGCTTAAAGACTACAGCATCTGAAAATGTCAGAGCAGGAAGAAAAAGCCTTGGCAAAAACTTGTGACACAGTGTCCAATATGAAATAAAGTCTCCCAGGGAGTTCTCAATTTTCCAAGGAGAACAACCCAGCTGGGCAACCGGAAAGGTTCCTGGGACCTGCTGCTCAGACATCTGGAGCTTTCCTAACCAAAAGCTTATTAGTTTTGCAACAATTGTGGATATGATTCTCCCTCTTGATACTGAGAAAGATTAAAATAATAACTTTTATCACTAATACCTCTTCTTATAGAGAAGGAAATACAAATGGTGAACAACAGCACCAGCAAGCATATAAAGGAAAGGAGAAATGGAGTCGAAATGGAGTATTTATGTACACAGGCAGTGTTATTCTTAACACTTTTAATAATATAAGCTCACATATCTCATGCATGTTGTTGCTGAATTCTAACACAATTGAAGGAGTAGGTAAGGCTGTATATCTTGGGTAAAACTGTGGACAAAAGAAAGAAAAGTAGGAAATTTGTGAATGGGAAGAGATAAGATAGAAGATGAAAGATAGTAAAGAACAGCTGCACTTCAGAAACTTCCCTTTTTTTACTGAATATTTCCAATTTGCTTGATGGCACAAACATGTTATTTTAACATTCACTGACCAGATTTGAAATGAGAGGGGTGGAAATAAATGTTTGGTTTTCCTTCATCTTACATGACAAGCAGCCTACTTAAATAACAGAATATCCCCAGTATGTATCTTATTTAATTTCAGAGGGGAGAAGAAAACATGCCCCAAAGAGAAGCCTAGGCTCCTATGTACATGCTTTGTTATCATATGTGTTTCACCTTTCATCAGCTGCTTGTCTATTAATCCCACTGAATCCAAATTTGTGATGTCCTTGGAACAGCACCAGCAAATTTACCTCTCTTTTCTCTTTCAGTCTCTCAAGAAGGTAGCACAAGATCATTCATTTGTACTGTTAACATAACTTAAAACCTAATGATCATCCCAATTTTTCATAAATTCCTGAAGTAGGCACTCAGCTTATACATTTTTTTTGACTAAGTTTTGCTTCAATTTATTCTGGATAAAGTTCTAAGTCCCTATATATTCTCACCTTATGTAAAATAAGGTCACAGACTTAACAATGGAGTGTGATTAAATCAATTTCTTTAAGCTGCATGTAATAATTAAATATGTTCTAGTATGAGGGAAACTTTTCTTGTTTTCCACTATCACAGTGATTCATTTAAACATTCAAAAATTCATTTTTTACAGTACTTTTAAAATACCATGATAATAATTTATCTTCTGCTAAAATAAGGAACTTTTAAAAAACTCTAAAAACATTGGAATATGGAAAAAGGTCAAAAGTGGAAGTAATATAAATTCAGTTAGGGGAAACCAAAACACAGTAAGATGCTGTGGCTTGCTGTATGGAATTCCACCTCACTGGAGACTGATCTTTATTCTGCAGGACTTTTGTGTGATAACTGTTTCATAAAGATGCAAAAGAAGAAATATTTTGAAAGCAAAACTAATGTGGTGTTCTAGTGGATTATATTGATCTCTGAGTGCAACAGCAATTGATTCAAGACCTTTTGTCTTATTAAGAGACATTTATCTTTCTCTCAGGTCGGCATAGAAAATCTGAAATAATGCTTATGTAACCAAGATGCACTGCATTTGCCCATAGACATACAAAAAAATCCATATTATAATATTATAAAATAATTTATATATTTGTTTCCTTTGTGACTGGCTGTATTGTAGGCATATACTCATATATTCAACTTTTGTCCATGTGCAGAGAAATTAATTTATCTAAAAATGACTTAACACTTATGAGGGAATTTATTTTGCTTTCCCAAGCACAAGAATCAAAGATAATAAAAATTCTTCAGATTTGTTTTCATGTAATGATTGTAGGATCAGAAAATTTCACATCTTCTCAAGTAAGTCTGTTTGCCTTAGAGCAGTAGTTATTAAGTACCTCTCAGCACCTCTTCTTCCTCTTACTGTTCTCCACTTCACTGTTCACTAATTTATGTCACCTATCTAGAATTAGTCCTCAGCAAACCTTATTTGAATTGGTAGCTTAGAGGACACTACAGTCAGGAACAACTTTCTGAAAAGTGACAGCAGTAGTGAGGAATCCTACATCTTTAGCATCCAATTCAGTGAGATTCTGCCCAGTGCCAGGGGAAGGAGCAGCTCCTGGGTTCTAGGACTGGAGATATACCCTTAACCACATGGAAGAGTGATCTTTACAACTTCTAGAAAACATTTATCACTAATACCAGAAAAAAATATCCATACATACTTTCTAAAAGACTGATTTTATAGTATTTATTATTCTTTGAAAGTCTTGGTGAAGACTGAGCTATTGTGATTGAAAAATACAACTCTATGCATACTGAAAAAACCCACTCTTAAACTCCTGTGGCCTTAATTGTAAGCATATTAAAGGCATACTGGGCACAGGGAAAAAACGTGCTAGAATAAAGAGCTTGTCTGACAATGGACACAGAATCAGAGAAATGTTGAGCTCAGCTGGCCCTCTGGAGATTCTCTGATTCAATCCTCTGTTAAAAGTAAGGTCAGGTAGATCAGGTTGCTCAATATCATGTCCAGATGTGTTTTGAATAGCTTAAAAGATTCAGACTCCCAAGATTCTCTGGGCAAACTCTGAGGAAGATTAGAAAGATTACCTCCTTTGACCTGCTGGCAACACTCTTTGCAGTGCACCTGAAAAAATTGCTGGCCCTCTTTGCCTCGACAGCACAATGCATGGCATCATAGAAGCTATCATGGAATCATTAGATTATGGAATAAAAAAATCATAGGATTATACAACGATGTGGGTTAAAAAGGACCTTAAAGATCATCTGGGTCCAACATCCCTGTAACATCATCCAAGTAATTAATGAAGATGTTGTTCAACAGTGCTGCCAATATGGACCCTCGGTTATGCAACCAGTGACTGACCTCTAACTGGACTTTGTGCCACCAATCACAGCTCTCTAAGCCTGGTTGTTCACCTAGCTTTCAGACAATTGCACTTTACACTTATCTAATCTTTGCACCAGTTTGTTCATGAGGATCTTATGAAAGACACTGTTGAAAGACTCAGTAAAAACAAAACAAAAAAAAATACACTGCTCATACAGTGAGCTGCTCATCTAACTAAACCACTTTGGTGTTTTTTTAAATTTCTGTTTGTATATCAGTTCTGTGATATTTTTAGGCATGACCTAGCAGCATAGTTCCCAGCTAAGTCTTCAGAAGTTTAACTCTAGATATCTGTCCCAATATAAGTCTCATTTGTGCTTACTACAAGTAAAATAAACTCTTTTTTTTTTTTAATATAGATGGCAACTGGGAGAATATAATCCTGGTTCAACTGTCAAAAGGGTGTACAGCTGCACTAGGAATTTATATGGCTCTCTAGCCTACTTTATTTCTCTATGACATTTAGCAATGTTGTCTTGCACACTAAACAATAACTTTTGTTAACTGCTTTTCATACTATCATTCTCTAATACCTTTAGCCAGTTGGGATATTTAAATCTTCAGGGTTTGGAAAGACACTCACCCCTACAACTCTCTGCAGTCTACTCAGATCCCTCACTTTGGGTCTGGTCATAGTCCTCAAATAGATGAAGTTTAATGTGGAAAATAAAATTCCCCTCATCTTCAAGATTTATATATTCTTTCTAATTAAAATGTAAAAATGTGCTGGGAATACAGGAGCAATAATTCCTTTGATTATCTCCTTTTTTACTTAAACCACAAATTATAATTTTAAATACATCAAGTTGCGCATGAAAAAATTGTGCATGTTTAGTACTCACATGATACATTATAATTAAATATAATTTAAAATATTCTCTCTGGAATATACAGGGGAGCACTGGTTTTATTTTGTGTGTTTTATTTTTTCTGTTTATACCTGTAACAAAATCACAGTTCTTGTTCACTTCCAACAGGGACACTGCTGTCAAAATCCAACACCATTTGAAAAGGACAATACTTGCTTATATTTTTAATAGCTCCCTGTACTTTGCCTGCCATCTCATAAATGACAAACACAGACTCAAAACCAAATAAAAAAAGTCTAACGATTTTCATTTTCCACACCATTTTTAAAATCTCCTTGTCCATCTCACTGAGGTGATAGTATAAGAGGGAAGCTTGTAGCATTCATTATGTTAAACCCATGTCAGCTTCAAGCTCTGTTCTTTTATATGCTAGCTAAATATATTCTAAACTGCTTGTATCTTTCTGCCATCCTTGCACATTTTTAATGCCTCTTTAGCTGCTTGATTTATCTCCAAACTTGCAGATTGCCTTTATAAGAATTCCCATTGACTGAAGTGATACTTTTTCTTGTGAGCAGAGCTGATAAACTGCAGGTCTCTCCGTCACACAGAGCTCTGCTGATTATGATGCTACAGATTTTGTTTTCTTTCAGTAGGAAAAATATGTTTAGAAGCACATTTTCCCTTCATCCCTCAAAGGAACACATAGCAGAGTGCTAAGATTCAAAACCTGGCTTTTCATATGACAGTACATAATTCTGAATGGTTCCTACTTCACTTGAAATATCTAGAAAGCCTTTGCCACAGTAAGAGTTGCTCTCAGCCCAGGGAGACTCAGGCATCAAGGTCTTGTCTTTTTTATGTAACACTTAGTGCAATATTCCCTATCTACCTGGATGAGTTCCTGAACCACCCTGTAGAAACATTTTTGAAAAAGTGAATTAAAGTGTACAACTTACGTGAGCTTTTTAGTAATAAAACCAGAACATTTCACTGAAGATGAAAACATATGCAAACAAATAAAAATCCTAATTCAAATCTATTCCCTCATAGATATAATTCATTCTCAACAGGGGAGAAGAGGAAACATGCTTTAGTCATCTGCAATGATATCAGTGTCATGATATTGTGTTTCCTGAGTGAATGGAGTTCAAGAAAGAAACTCTGAACCCCCATCCTGAACAAATGCATGTCTTCCTCCTGGTTTTGCTTCCTCTCCTATGCAAACATGCAAGATTTCTGACTTAGCTGAACTATCTGATGGCTCAGTTAGCAGAGTAAATGGAAAACCAGCTAAGTTCTTGAACAGCAAGTCTCAGCATCTCTCCTACATCTGAAATAAACCTAAATTCTGATTTTCATCAGGTTCTTTTACTATACCTGGAAAATGCAAATAAAAACAATTGAGGTTCTACTTGCACAGAGAAATTGGAATAAAAACTGTGCTTAAAATTTGTATATACCTCAAATACAAAAATATACATAAATATATTCATAAACTCTCTAATTTTCACCAGTGGGATTTTTAAAAGTTTCATATTACTCTTTTACAACAACCAGAAACAACCTGGCTGTTCTTAAAAGGAAGAAAAAAAGTGGAAAAAACCCCCCAAAAATCAACCATTCATGTACTTTTCTTCTAGGAAGAAGCAGTAATATCCACAATCTGAGCTCATGACTGAAATGAGAATTTGATGAACTGCAGGACGGCTGAGCTGAGAATCAGAGCCAGCTGCTCAGTTCTGACCCTACTCGCCAGCCCCATGGCTCAAACAAGCCAGCAAAGGTCTCATGTTTCCCAGTAGCTCCACCTTTTAGGGGGATCTCCACAGGAAATATGCACAGAGGTAAAAGAAAGCATCTGAAAGATAAGTTCATGGGAGGCCAACTAGTTCTTTTGAAAACCACAGTATTGCCTGTTCTTTTCTTCTTGCTATCTGTCTTTACCTCTATCCTTCTCATCAATGCTTTGGACCAGTGTTTTCACTGCAGGGCTATAGGCAGTGGCAATACTGTTTGCTTCAAAACTATTCCCCAAGTGCACAGAACATTACAGAGTTACTATAAAAGAAAGTTACTAATTCTCCCTCTACTTTAGAAATTGTCAGAATATTTTGTAGGAAATACACCCATGCTGCAGCTGAGGAGTACTCTGATATATAGAGAGTTTTAAAAAGTTTAGTTTTTTCAATCTTTAAAATAAAACATTTTTTGTTTTAAAACGAAAGTTTTCTCCTCCCTGATATGGATAAATTCATGTTCCTTTATATCTTATATGATGAACAGTATTCTTATTACCTAGTTTTGGGGCACTACAAACTTATTTGAATGAATGCTCCTCTAAATATTCTGTTTGAATCACTCACTGGAGGATTTTGAAGTGTACAAATTGTATCCTGGTGATCTCATTGAACAAATGATAAAGCAATACACTGGCAAAGTAGACTATAAAATGGGTTTCATTGTTGTTTACTATGGTCATGTCTTTTACGCGAACTGGGAAGATGCAATTTTAAAGGAGCTATGTCCTTCTTTTGAAATTGTGGCTTAAATCTTTTGAGATTTTTTAAAATTGTATTGCTATCTCCTAATTTTTTTATTCTCAAATCTCTGTTTAAAATTTCAGGAATTAAGGATGTGAGAGACATGAATGTATACAAAGTCTTTGTCTGAGGTATATATGTGTATTTTCAGGAATATTAACTTTTCATAATTATGTGATGATATATATGTTATGGTTAAGCATAGAACTTCCTTTAGATAGGTTTTCCTTCCTTTGGAAAAGATCTCTGGTTGTACTCAAATGCTAACTTTAATGCTAACAATATTATCATCAGGAAAGTATACAATATAATGGGAAGATAATAGATTTTTAGCACACCTGCTAAGAAGACTGTGTCAGTCTTGGCATAATGTTGGACAAGCCCCTTGCATCAAATTAAGAAGTCTCAACTCACAACAAGTTCAGATGAATAATAAAATTCACAAGTCTTCAGAAATTATGCATCAGACAAACATGACTGCTTGAGAATATAGCTTTCCTTCATGGTAACCGTAAAAATTAAGCTGCCTCCTTGTTCCTAATTAGGGCAATCAGATGCATCAAATTAGTGTTTCTAAATTCAGGCAACAGTAATTTGTGATATCATTTACAGGCATAGCTGCTATTCCAGTTAAATTAATGTTTTACTTTGTGTGGCCATTAGAGGATGTAAATAGAGCATGGTGACCACAGTAATATCTTTCATGTTAAGTTATTAGATTCAGGGCTAATTAATGGCCAGACTCCAATTTTACATCACTTTTTTTTTTTTAAGTTAATTGGATACTAATATAAAACCAGTTTTATTTACGAGTATTCAAAAAAATCTCGAAATGCCTGGCTTATGCTTTGTGCTGTGTGTCTGAGTCTTTTGATTTTATTCCTGTTACTAATGCAGTTGGAGCAGACACTGGTTATAAAATCCTTGAAATACAGAGCTTTCCATATTTTGTAAGGGTTATCAAAGCAAAAAGTTGCTGGTTAGTCTGGTAAGCATTCAAAAGTTCTTCTGCTAAAATATCTTCCTTTTGCAAATCATTGGGGAATGTGTGAAGACTCCTTGATTTTATTTGCTTGTTAAGTCAACTGGGAAAAAGAAAATAAATGGAGAAATTTATCTGTGAATTTATACAGATATATTATTATTATTATATTATTATATATTTATAAATGCATTTCTTTTCCACGTAAAGAAAAAATAGTCTTCTTTGGCCTTTTGATTAGGGGCAAAATCAGTATATCTTAGTTCAATGATAATTCCCTGGTCATGGTATATGGATCTGATCCTTTTAAAATGGAAGGACGTCCATTTTTGAATCGCTGCTTAAATATTTATCCTGTTTCATATAATTTTTAGTATGTTGTATGAAAAATATGGTTATTAGAAAAAAAATATTGTTTCTTGTTTTTTAAACAGTTAAACTGTTTCATTATATCAAACAGTAAAAGCTGTGTCATGTAGGGAACATAATATATCTAATCATTGACCAGCAGGAGTTGCAATTTACTTTTTATTTTGTTTATTAAAAAAAAAAGATATAATGTAGTTAACAATATATTGAGAGATGTCATGAAGTAGCATTGGAATATTATAGAAAAAATACATAAGTAAATACTCATATGGAAAGAAAGAAAGCCATGAACCAATTTGTAATTTTAAGTTAAAATTTACTAAAAATTTTGTAATTCCCAAAGATATTCTACTATGAAACTCTATGTTATCAACAGCATTGTCTCCCCTTCAATGGTCCTCTCACAGAGTTGTGTACAAATGTCTCTAATTAAACTATGAAAGAGTTATAATTAATTTTACATTTCATGAACACTTCTGAGGAAAATTTTTACTCAAGTCAAAGCATCATACATTTGAAATAGATAAATGTGGTATCACCCATTTTCCTTCAATGGAAAACTAAAGTATGAGATGTAGTCAAAGGAAACGCATTTTTGTCAGTATCATTTTCATTAGTGCACTGAAATTGAGTTCAGGCAGGTCAGCCTGAATATATTCAAAAATTATGGAGGAGGTAATTATAAGTGTATGAATAGCTAGGTAGTATGAGCAGATACAAAAGAGGTAACTACGTAAAACTTTTAAATATAATTATCAAGTTTATTCTCTACAGTGAGGACCAGATTTTCATAAATATATTTGACTTCAGGTCCTTTAGATTAATATTAGAAATATTAGAAATCTAAGACATTTAAAATTCATTAGCTGTATGGTTTTCTTCAATAGTTAAAGCCCCAACCCCCTTCTTTAAAAAAAAAGAGTAACTTTTCAAATGGCTCTCCCATGTCTGTTTTCAGAAGAGAAGTGTCACTCCTGAAACGCAGGAATTTCTCTCCCTGGCCATGACAATGACTAGCAGATAACGAGTTGTTTGTTAAATGTCTAAGTCAGGAAGTGCATTGTCCTTTTTCTCCTACTCTTGTCATTTACAACAATTTATCCAGATGCTAGCAAGTTTAAGTCCTGGAAACTTTTATATGGTCTGTACGGATCTGTGTGGAAAAGGTGTCTGAAAGTAATAACTAGAACGTGGTGAACAGCTGCACACATCAAAATTGCATGGGTAGGTCTCATTCATTATTTACAAGGCTCATAGATTTCTTGTATGTAGTGAACTGACCCCGATCTCCATTCACTTATGCCTTTTAAAAAACATCAGTATATTGATAATAAATAAATCAACTCATTGAATTTGTGTTAGTTCTCTACTCTCTAGGTCTAATGCCAAACTCAGGCAGCAATCACATCAAGTGGCGGTTCCTCCTTCACCGTAGACTCATATAAAGTTGTTCCCATTACACCAAATTTTGTCCATTATGATTCTAATAATTGTTAATTCCACCTTTTTGAGGAGCAGCTGTCCTCATCCCTTCAGATAGGTGAAAACATTTACTTTTTTAATTTCAAAGAAAATAAATTGGTTTTCATTTTTTTATCTTCGCTAAAAATAATGTATAATTTTAAGTAGTCATAGGATCCAAACCCAAAACTGTTTCTATATCAAACAGACAAGATGTAATGTTTCAGCCTTTAAAACTAATTTAAGAACATGCTGAAATGTAAAATTCACAAAAATAAATATTTCCTTACAAATTATTTGGTGTTTGAAAAATTGACATTTTCAGAGAAGGAAAAAAACTAATGAAAACCTTCTGACCTTTTAAAGTCCCCTTTGCTGCACTTACTGATGTATGTAATGAGTTTATATGTCTATGAAGAGGAAGATTATTTTCTAGTTTATGTTAGCACATTGACACTAACTTAGTGGGCAGCAAATTCTTCACTTTGCTTATCTTCCTCGTCTGTAGAAACCCATGATACTCAGAATACTTTAATTTGTGAGTTCCCAGGTGATTATTTTGATACCACAGAAGTTTTGTGGTTATTACATATAGTACAATTATTTTAATTATCTTCTTCTTCTTCTTTCTTTTTAAAACATTGTATTTATCTCTTCTGGTATTCAGAATGACTAATAAATATTCATAATGCCACATCAAGGTGTCATTAAATACACAAAGGTCTTGAAGCTATGTCGGCCCCTTCAACCTTTCAACATTGACTCTGATTTACTTAAAAATTCAGTGCTAAGTAATCAATATACTCACCAAAGCAGATGGATTCTTAAAGGAAAAAAAAAAAATTTTTCTCATAAAAAAGCATTTTCTGTACTAAGATGTGCTGGTGAAACATGTCTTGTGTGATACAGCCACTAGGGCATAAATGTCTCTTTTTTTGAAAGAGATAAAAGATGAATAGTCTTCATCTGTATAAGAAACATTTCAAAAAGCTACATGTGAAAGAAAAGAGAAAGTGGATAAAGTTGTGTGTAAAAGCATAATGGTAAAGCATAAAAGCATAACAAAATAAAGCTTAATGTATGAATAGAAAAAGAAATAGCAATGTCATTTGTAATTAAAAATTAAATGAATAGTAAAATAAATCTGTTGAAGAAAATATAATGAATAAAAGAATCCAAGCCTGTAATACAATTTAGCCTCTGTACATGCATTTGCACATAAGAAATATATCTGTTTTCTCTTATTTTCTCTTTCATTGATATTTTTAAATAAGACATAAAGAAGATTTTTTTTTTTCTGTGAGGATGGTGAGGCACTGCTGTAACAGATTGTCCAGAGAAGTTCTGGATTCCCTGGAAGTGTTCACAGCCAGGCTGAATGGGGCTTTGAGCAACCTGATCTAGAGAAAGATGTACCTGCCCAGGGCAGAGTGGTTGGAGCTAGGGCTGAAGGTCCCTTTCAATCCAAACCATTCTATGATTCTGTGGTACACGCAGTGACTTTGAAGACATGGCTGTATGTTTTTTATATTGAAGTCTTCAGTCTTTGTTTTTTTCCTGCCATTCAAAGCAGTTTAACTCCCTCTGATATTATCTACCTACATTTTCTAAACATTAGCTGTTGACAGGAGTGCAGTTGTAGCACAAAATGTCTGCATTACCTCTTTTAACAGGTGCTTACTTTTACTCAAATTATGAAGAAAAAAGGCACACGTCAGCATAGATAGAAAAAGGATGTTTTGTCTTGCATCTAAGACATATGGAAGATGTCAAATGTTGAATATTGTATCTTGCCACTGGCTACCTAGTTCCTGAAAAATGAAGACCACACAAAATGCAACGTTTTTTGTATTCCTTATATTGGTAATACATGGTCCCAATCTTGTAGATGTAGACTTAAGTGATGCCAATAATATTGTGGAAAATAACAGTCTTGTTTACAAACTTTCCATAGTACCATAAGCACTGCTTATTACGTTTGAAATAAATTATGGAAAAATATCATATGCAAAAATTATCTGCACTCAGCAAAAAAAGGATGGAGATGAATGGACAGAAGACAGCAAAAGCATCCAATTTATAAAGCTAACCAAAGTCCTCAGAGCCTGTAGTGGGTGTCTGTATTAATTTTGTTTGTGCTTCAAATATTTTTCTACCGATTTCAAATTTAAGATCTGTCAACTTTGTATTTCAATATAGATATCAAAATCCATATCTTTAAATATACTAATGAATACTTGTGGAAAAGTGAAGGGGGGCAACACATATAATCTTTAACTTAATTTTTTATGGCAGAAGCTCTTTAAAAACATCTCCGTGATTGAGAACATGAGCCTTCATTTCTGCATAAAGAGAAGCAATGAAGTTGTCATGGTTATTATAGTCCAATTTAAGAAGCAGTACCGCTGAAATATTTTGACTTACTGAAGCTTGAAGAAGATCAAAAACTACTGTATCTAGGTCTTGATTATACTCACAGCATTTTTTGGGATATGCAGACATGAAGAAAAATCACACCAATTGTACTGTATAATGCTTAGAATGAAATCACACTGACTTCTGTGTGAGGCATTTTCTGCACATTCATCAGTTCAGCAATTTAGAATCTGTCTAACAGTTATCTTCCTAGATGTAGTTGAGAGCAAACTATGACAATGATTGGCCCAAGAAGAATGATTTTAATTTCCTTCAGACAGATGGATGGATTTTTTTGCAGATGCTGAACATTTGTAGATGTCAGAAGTAGGCTTGTCAAAGTATTGTTTCAGAAAATGTTTTGGATAACTTTTTCCTCTTCACAGAAACAATAACTGCTGTATGTGTCTTCAAAATGTCTCTGTAAAGCTGTAAGGTGACTCAATATCCCCCACACCCCTGCAGTTAGGGTAAATTAATATGTTTGTGAGATTAGATAGCAAATTTTAAATACAAAGTCACATTTTCTACTAAGGTTGATAATACAGACACTACTGTGGTCAAGAAGGTAGTCTCATGGGAGGGCAGATAAACCCTGTATATTCTGATATTCAAAGAACATGGCCATGACTTGACCATTTCTTTGTCTGTGTAGTTTCTTGTTTTGTTGCTAGCTCGTATTAAGGATTAATAATCAGGTGATTCACCAAAAAAAACAAAAAAAACCCAAAAAAAACCAACTTGCTATTTACATTCCTCTTACCTATAGCACATTACTGCTGAGAAATTTTCTCCTACCTTTTCCAAAGATAACCTCTGCTTGATTATAATCCACAATTTAACAAGCTTGTTTGAAGGAACCATCTCTGATTTTTTATCAGGGATTTCCTATTTTTCTCTGTGTCTACTACTATGGGTAACTATGTAACACAGTGACAATGGTTTTATAACAAGCTAATGCTAAACTTGAGTAAAGGTTATGGGTTATTGTTTATTTCTCCCAGCAAACATTGATATTTGAACTGCAAAACCCAAGCCATACAGATACTTTTCAGTCAATTCAGTGACAAGCGTATCTAGCCCCAGCTTTCTTTATGCTGAGTATTCTTGGAAGAAATATTCCACATAACGTATTACATAGAAACAATATTTTACAATTTTTTTTTCACTAAGTACCTCGTTCATCTATTTACCATCACAGTCAGAAGGTACTATTGTTCCACAAAACTGTATCTAATGAAGTATTTAATGATTGATTTTCATTCCACATTTTCCATTAACACATCATATATTATCTAGTGAATCAATTATGTAGAGTTATGTTTAATGCTGGTATACTCCCTTCCTCATATCAGATGAGCAGTGCTGTCCCTTAAACGAGCTGCTGTGGTATAAATGAAGATTATATGCTCAGATTCACTACAGACTGAGCATGACCAGGCGCTACTGGCACATTTTAATCTAGAAGAAGACTGGCTTTGCAGGGTGGCATGCCTGCAAGCTTTCCTAGAGACACTGCTGGTTGCAGAAGGCAATCCTTCAACAAACAAGGATGCCAGGAAGAGAGATATTCACTTATGCTTTTTAAAAAAATCTAAACTTTAATAATTAGAGTTATTAAAGAAAAAGGAGAATGACTTAAATTTCTGGATAGTTTATTTCTGCAAAGTTAAAAATATTCTAGATAAGTGGGGCAGATTTTCTAACTGTGTCTGTGGAAAATAATTAAATAAACATGTTAACAGAAAATCACAACGAAAGCTTAGCGAGAATTTTAAATTAATGCATTTTAGATATTTTAAGAAAAGAAATCTCAAGCCCTTGATGAAAAGGCTGTTAGCACCTTTCACTTTTCAACTCAGTCTGCACTAAACATGATTTGTCATAGCAAGGGCTTTAAAAGACAGATTTTAAAAAATATAAAGTCTTGAATGATCTTTCTGGTTTTTTTTAGATGGGAGGGTGACTTGGAGGAAAGAAAGGTTTTATACATTTGTTTTCAAGTTAAGATTGTTTTATTTTTATTTATAAATTTGATCTTAAGTCATGCTTCATTCACCCACACTAGTTTACTGTGTCCGAAGTCCAGAAAGGGCAAAACTGTTTATTGCAGATTGTAACAACCTACATGTCAGAGAGGTGGAAGGAATTTGAGACCAAATTTTCCTTTGAAACTATTAAAAAAAAATTATTCAAATATTTTTTTATAAGAAAAAAAAAGAGCTATGGCTTTTGGAGAGCATTAAAATTTCAAACCTGTTTGCAAGAAAAGCACAGAATATGCATGGCTTTATAGTGCATTATGCACATACAGAAGAAAAAAAGACAATAAAAGTGCCTCTTTTAACACTCAGGGCCAGCCAGTTGATTTAATTTCTCCCAAAACACTTGACATAGTTTCTTGAAGGGTAAAGTGTGTATCAGTTATACCAAGAAATTGAAATGTTGATTAATAATTGAAAGGATGGTATTGTGTAGAAATGTAACTACCTCTTTCAATACCCTCATTAAATCTGAATTGAACCAAGGACTTTGTGTGTGAGTGATTTATTGACAATTAAAAAATGCAGAAATTAAAAATATCTCATCAACAAATCATTTAAAATTTTATATACTATTCAAAAGACTTTGTCAAGTATGCAGCTAATCACTAAATCAGTAAAACAGATGTATGGAAAAATCTTATTATGTCTATGTCTGCTGCCTTTTTTTTATTAGTCAGAATGATTCTTACAACAAAATCTTTCATGGAAAGTGTTAAGGTAGAATGCTCATTGGAAGAGATTTTCTCACACCATGAAATCTTATTATTCAAATAAGTCCTATCATGTTATTTCCTGATCACATTTTAAACTCAGTGACACAGAAGTTACTCTGCTCCCTGCTTTGTTTTCAGGTGTGGAATTTAAGGCAACAAAGGTGTTGGGTGTTTAGAGGTTTTTTCTCTGTAGAAATAAGGGAGAAATTCAAACCAATGATACCATATAATTTTATAATGCCATATCATTACAAAAGTAAAAAAAAAAAATTATAAATTTAATTCACTGCGCCTAAATAGAATGAGCTAGCAGGTAATTTTTGAAATTTGTCTGTGTGATCTCTAAGGTGTCAGCTGTTTCTCCTTATAAAACCTTATAGTCACTAATAATTATAAGAATGTTTTGCACATTGACATTCAGTTCTGGAAGATGAGAAATCTAATGCTGATATTTTCTGACAGCAATGCATGAACTGGAGAAGGTTGTTGAAAGGGATCAAGGCAGCAGTTTCTAGGTGACCCTGTTTGAGCAAAGGGCCATCTTCACATGAGTTTTCTAACCTTAACCATTCTGCCATTCATGAGCAGATTTAATTTAAAGACCAGGGTGAATTCAGTAGTGCATGTGTCTGCCTCTTTAATTTTTCCTTCTTCTTCTACTTCACTTGACAATTATTCATGAACCCTCACCCACACCCCATCCTCATCCTTGGGCTGCTTATTACCACACCCTTGTGCACAGAGCACTGATTTTTTATCACAGGAACTGATAAATTAGGGATGAAAACCCACCTGCAAGGCCTCAAGAACAAATGAATCTGCACAAGGTGAGCAACAGTGGGTTGCAGCCCAGCAGGTTTTCCTTGAGAAAAGCTTTACCTCCTCTCTCCCACAGCTTGCAAGAACCTGTGAGTCCTGCACAGGGGCTGTGTGGAGCAGCCCGTCGGGTCCCACCTGGTGCAGCGAGGGCGGGAGAATGGTGCACAGTGAGCTGAACACCACCCAGCACAAGCCATCCTTCAGCAAAGCAATCCAAGGGTGTGTGGGGCTGCAGAAGAGTCATGGCAGAAAGGCTTGAAAGATTGTTTGGAACTGGAGCTGTCAAGGGATGCCACAGGCAACAAGGGCTTCTCTAAATGCCTGAGTGGCAGATAGCAGGGAAAATATGAACCCATGCTGAATAGGGCAGGAGATTTGTTGCCTTGGCTTCAGTGATAAGGCAGAAGTGAAAAACTACCTGCAAGGCCATGGGAAGATAACAAAACATCTTGCACAGCAGGCTTTTCCTCTTAGGGGCATCTACTTTCCAGGCTGGATGGCAAACACTAAATGGATCCTTGGAACACAGGGACTTCACAGAGTGTTACTGTGACATCACCCCAACCTTGTTGCTTTTCAGAAGCCATAGGCTCTGTTGCCTGGCACTCTGTCCAGGACTCCTGCAGGCACACACGCAAGGTGAGCAGGCTCCAAAAGGATCTCTTTAAGTTTTGGCTTTTTAGGGAGCAGCAGGTCCAGGCACTGAGCAAAGGAAGCCTCTTCCAATCTCCTCTCCCATCTGCCCAGTTATGAGACCCTGTGAGTCCTGCACAGGGGTTGTCCTGGAGCTGTGAGTGCCAGGAGGGTGCTGGGGATTTCCAGCACTGGAGGCTCTCTGCCTTTCACTATTGAGTCCTTCAGGTACCCTGTGCTAAACAGAGAAATGTCTGGGAGGCATTATGGGGTCTCCAGGGGAGTGGGACAGAGCAGGCCTTTCCCCAGGGTCTCCTGACAACTCACCAGAGCCTGCTATGACTCTCAGCCCTCTAGCTTGAACTCTGGGGAGATGTGGAGGAGACCACACTCCTGCTCTCTCTCCCTCTCTACCTCCTGCCTTGGAGCAGACCTCCAAAGGGTCTGTCCAACCTCCTTCCAGGTCCCAGTGGGAGCCTTTACATCTGAGGGCCACATGGACTCTTCATGTCTGCCTTTACCTGATGCACAGGCAGGAGGTTTTCCCAGCACCTCAACTTTAGGCGAGGGCTGCTTGCCTGTGGGCAGTAAGGGCAAAAGGCAGGGGTGCAGGGCAGTCCTTGGGCTGGCTCACCCATGGGGCGCCTGCTGCTTCTGCTGTTGCTGCTCCTGCTGCTTTGAAGCCCAAAAGGTGACCTCTTCAGAAGTCCCTTACCTTCCATATCTCACAGCTTGCTTGGGCTTTCCTTGTTTTTCCTCTCTGAGCACCAGAGAAAGCCAGGCACTTTGCATGTCTCCTTCCCCAGGACTGAGTGCAGGGCACTGAGGAAGCTCTGGAGGAGAGACTCCTACAAGGCACAGCATGAGCCAGCTGCCACCAGCAGGGCCATCAGAAGTGGCAGCAGCAGCTGGCCTGTGCCCCATCTGCCTGGGTGACCTTGAGAGTGCCACCCACGTGGAGATCTGTGGGCATCGTTTTTGCTTCGTCTGTATCTGGGAATGGGCCAAGCTGACGGAGGCCTGCCCCCTGTGCAAGCAGCCCTTGACACGGCTGGTGAGCTCTGGCACAGCGGGCAGCCACCACGAGGGACATGTGGCCGGCTGCTCTGCCCACTGCCAAAGAAAGGCAGCCAGGGCCCGCAGCAGATCCCCACAGCAGCACCGCAAGCTGAGCCACAGGCGTGCTGACACCCAGCCCTCTGCTGGGAGAATGGGGACTGTGGGGACAGCCAGAATGCACAGGGATCCAGCAGCTGTGGGACCCTCCAATGACACTTCTCAGCAGGCTGCTGCAGACAGCACTTCTCATGAGGGAATATCACCAGGCACAAGGGAGCCCCTGGCCAACTCTGCAGCTGCACCAGACAGCAGGTGCAGCAGCAGGGCTGCCGCAGCTCCTGCAACAGTCTGACCTCTTTCACCTGCAATAAACAGCCAGGCACTTTCAATTTTGAGGTGTGTATCGTGATTTCAATCATTCCTAACTGCTGCAACAGAAGATGTTTCTCTCCTGCTTTCCCTGCTTCCCACTCCCGAGCACCAGGGCAGGTGTTTTGCCCAGCAGCTGCTCCTGCTGGTGCTTCTGTACCCAAATGTTCCTGGCCATTCTTTAGGCCCTACTGTCAGTCCATCTCTGACAGCAGCAGCTGAAACTCATCCAAGCCCCCATGACTGTGGCTGGCAGGCAGGACAGGGCTTGTTATGTTCTTCTGGATAAATGCTGTCTGGGAATGGGAGTTCAGAAGCAGCATTAGAGAGTCTGTATTGAAGGGAAGGCTATTTCCATGGCCTATTTCCAGCAAAAAGTCAGGGATAAATCCACATGAAGTAGCTTGGCTACTTTCTCCACCATGAGAAGCCATACACAGATACAGAATGCCCTGAGCAACAAGGAAGGATCAATCCACAAAGTATTCAATCCCATGTTTATCTATGAGCCATTTTCTAGGGATGGAAACATACCAGCGCTGACACAGAAACTAAACTGTAAACCACAAGAAGACAAGATGCACAATTCTTCTTGGTTTTCACTTACATGACTTCCCAAGACATGGAGAGTTGCTCAGCAGTGGTGCTAACCTGGCCAACCTCACTGACCAGGTCTAAAGTGAGTTGTCCCTGTGTTTTTTTTCTGGTTCAGAAACAGCCCAGCTCCTTCACTCTCCAAGCCAGCCATGTGCCCAAGCAGCTCTGCAGACAGGGTGCTGGGGGACAGCAAGCAGCAAAGGACAGTATCTTCTGTACATGACAAGCATAAAAGGACTCTGAGGATGAGTTCTGGAGACAGGTTGTCAGTGGAACGGTGCAAGGTGAGGGCCCAGAGCAGATGTCTGCAGCAAGGCTCCAACTTGCATGTGGAGAAGATAACGTCAGGTCCTCTACAGCAGTGACTGGTGGCAGAATAAGAGGCAGTGGGTCTCACCTGACATGAGACATGTTCTTACTAGAGAGGAAGGGCAACCTTCTTCCCTATGGAGACTTTCCCAAGTGGAGAAGATGCCTAGGGAGGTTGTGCTGTCTGCATCCTTGGGGCTTTTCAAGGCCAGGTTGGGGAAAGCCATCAACTGCATCATCACACCTTCTGGCTGAACAGGGGGCTTCACTGTGGACGTGATGGCATCCTTTCCATCCTGAATTTTACAATTATGATTTTCCTTTTCTCTTTCCATTCTGCTTCCTCCCACATCCAGCTGGAACCAGATGGAGACAGTTAAAAAAATATTTATTTAACTCATAATGCAAGTATGTAAAAATAGACGTAGTGATTCAGACCAATGTATGTATTTAGCCAAGACTTCATTTTCAACATTGCTCACTATTAATTTTCTAGGGAATAATAAAAATCAGTATGATATTTATCCATCAAATTTTTAATGCTTCAATTTTTATCTGCTATGGAGATTTTTTTAAACATAATTTGTTACTATGGACCTCCCCAATGGGTCCCTCTGAAAAATATTTTTTGCATAATTCCTGAAGACTTTTGTAAAAATTCTGGCAATTATAACACAAGTCATTTGAAGAAAAGCTTTCTTTGGTCTGTTATAATCTATCAAAATGATATTTTGGTGGCCTCATTTCTATATCGAAATACAATGTTATGAGCTGATTCCTATACTTGATCTCCAAGCACTTGTGCCCCGCCCTAATGCTTACTAAATGTATTTACTCTAGGTGTATTTATTTGAATAAGAATCTAGCAAAGAACTGTACATGTTATTTTCAGGAGCAGCTGAGGGAACTGGGGTTGTTTAGCCTGGATAAAAGGAGGCTCCTGCAAGACCTTCTCACCCTTTACAACTGCCTGAATGGAGGTCGTAGCCAGGTGCAGGCCTGTCTCTTCTTCCATAAAACTGGTGACAGAATGAGAGGACATGGCACCAAGGGAGGTTCAGGTTGGATTTATGGAAGAATCTCTTCATGGATAGGTTGTTAAGCATTGGAAAGTACATCAAGGGAGGTGGCGGAATCACCATTCCTGGAAGTGTTCCAAGATATGACTGGAAATGACAATTAGTGCTACGGTCTATTTGACATGGAGGTGGTCAGTCAAAGGTTGGATTCAGTGACCTTGGAGGTCTTTTTCATCCTAAATGATTCTGTGCTTCTGTGATTTCTACCAATTAGCAACTGAAAGAAGTAAGGGGGGGGAAAAAAGGAAATATTTTCTGTTTACTAAAGCAAAGAGATAAATATTTCATCGTTTTACTGTCTACTTACTGCAGGGTCTGCCAGAGAGTAACAGGGAAGACATCATCTTTCCTAAAACAGCCAGATTTTATGATGCATAGATTTGAAAGAATCAGACCTGCAAATATGCAGAAATTACACTAAATATAGTTTTACTTTTGTCAGCATAACATGTTGTACTGGAGAGTGAAGTTTCAAAGGTGTTACTGCAAATTCAAACCTCAGTAATGATTTGGACTTGTTATAAATTGTAGAACCATGGATGCAATAGCCCAGATATTTGGTATTATTTCCAAGTTGTATTAACACATATCTCACTCTCTAAATTTACTGACTAACTGGCTGTTGAAAGTGGGTCTGATCAAACATATTGAAAAAGTTACATCTCATTTCTCATATAAGAAATCCACTAACAAAAAGCAATTCTGGCAAAATCTTTAACAAGCAAGTGCTAGGGTCTACTAAAGAAATATCAGCCCGCCACTGGTTTTTACTCTCAGAGCTGAGAATATATACAATTATTATCCAGGGAGAATATTTTTTAAAAGAGTTGTTTCTAACAATTTTAACATTTGGGATTATAACCTGAAAACCTCACAAATAAATAAACTGCACACAAACTGCACACTGCAGAATTCCCCTGATTCCCCCCCACTTTGAACTTAAAGGTACAGGCCTCATGTCTGGGTATAAAAGGGGTGATAGGTGATACAGTATCATAAAGTCACCTCCAAGACAAACCCAAACAATTATGCTTCTCAAAACAACCTTAACCTGGAAATGGGTTGCATTTGATTTTTTATTACTATAGAAAGGAAGAGGAAAATTAATTTTAATTACATTCAAATGTTTATGCTTGAACCTACATATGAGACAGTAGACTCCCAGTGACGCAATCTGCATATTGTGATAATATTGCTATGCCTTGGTAAGAATGCTCAAATAACTTCTTTACACATATGATCATGAAGAGGATGGGTGTTTTTCTTTACCCATCTCAATATGCAACGTATTAACTAAGTTAAAATGTTGTTTTCAGTTATGTGGAGTAGCTTGTAGAGACTTCTTTTCTCACCTTTTCATTTTTATTTCATTTATAAAACTGAGCAAAATCTTAAGAGCTGAGAGAGTTTCATCGTTGGAACACACCAGGAAAAAATCAACTTAGATTATACAAATCTGTCAATATAATCACGGAGTAGCCCAGGTTGGGAACTTCTGAAAATATCACCTGCTCCAACCTATTGTGGGAAAGGGAGGCTAAAAGAGTTCTTCTAGCACCCCCTGAGGAAGTTGTTCCAGTGAGTGATTATTCCTATTATAAAAAGCTTCTCCCAGTGCAACTTGTACTCATTGCCTTTGTCTTCTCAGCATGTCCTCTTGTGAAGAGAGACCTTTCTTTTTGCAGCTGCCATTTGAGTCCTGGAACACGGTGCTGATGTCCCTCATGAGCCTTCTCCATTGAGGTGAGATCTATGTCCTTCAGTCTTTCCTTACAGGTCAGGTTCTCCAGCTCTTTGATCATCTTTGAGACGGTCATCTGGAAATTCTCTAGTCTGTCTGCATTTTTCTTCAATTGTGAAAACCAGGACTGAACACAATGCTCCAGATGAGGCCTGACAAGCTCTGAGTGAAAAGATAACAAACTCCACTACTAGTTAGTGCCCCTGTGAATGCAGCCTGGGACATGTTTTTTGACCTGACCCATCAATTTAGCCCCAGAAAATCCACCAAATGACAATCAAATAATTGTTTTATTTCTTTAATGTTAGAAAGCAGCTATGGAATTATCAAATTTAGTCCAGCTACTTTTCTTACTATCCTTACTTCTTTTATTCCTTTTATTTATCTGAGACACATTATAAATAAGGGTTCCATCATTATGATAAAAGGTCTAGGCAAGTCTTTTGTATTATGATTAGTCTTACAATATCAAACCAGGCTGGAACAGCTGTGACTAATAGTAATTTTATAAAAGCCAAAATGTTTCCTGAGAGACACATTGGTTTCAATGAATTTTTCAAAGGAAAGTTTTCTGCAGTCAAGAGCTTCCTCGTCACCTCTAATGAGAAAGAGTGAGGAAAAGAGATTAATTAAAAACCTCAGAAATTATTTTGAAAAAAAGAAATCAATTTTTGACAGAATTCCATTGTTAAAAGAACATTTGTGGCCATTCCAATGTGGAATAGAAACAAAGTTTGAGGTCTTGAAAGTTTTTTTTCTGCCAAACTCTCTATCACATGTGTCGACACTTACTGAGAACCATCGTTTCCAGAATACCAGTTCATAGTTCGATGAAACCACCCTGTTATGCTGTGGATTGTCTGGAGGCACAAATAATTACCTATACTTTGATACCTGCAACCAAAAACTATAAAATAACTGAAAGTTAGTACAGAAAATAAACTGTAAATTTCATATTAAGGGTTATTAATATACTGTCTGCTAGCAAAGAAAACAACATAATAATTCACTGTCATTGCTCCATTCTGGGGTTCACTTCAAGCTCTAATGCCAAAAAAAAAGAAACAAAAAAACAAAGCTTCACAGGCTTTATCCACTGCTACTGAGCAAAGTGATATGATTTAACAGTTCTGAGAAAATATTCAGAAGAATATTTGCACTTTAATGTTATAATAAATGATTTTGATATACTAATTCACATGGGGTTTTACAGGTGTAGGGGATTTGATGAGATGCAACAAAGCAAACTGAGGCAATTGAACAAGGTCCTTCCAAAAGCACTTCATAGTTTTTGAAAGAACAAGCCTCTGCTGACTGAAGAAAGGCAACTGCATCATCCACCTTAATAAAATGAGCAAGCTCAGCAGACTGGGAAATCAGACATGAGTCTGTTTTATTCAGTCCAGCAGTAAATTGCCTCTGATCAACCTGATTCTTTTCTATGATAAACAGATTGGAAATGTGATTGAAGAGAGAGAAGGGGATATGATTTACCTTATGTGGCTGAAGGGAAAGCAGGAGATATCATTTACCCCAACTTTGTTTCTCTCTCAACACTGGCTCCTATAATATTGTTTTATCCAAGTTAGGAAGGCCCATCCAAGGTTTTTACTGATGGACCAGATGGTTACAGAACCCATCTGTTTGGATGACTGGACTCAGAGGGTAGTGGTTAATGAGTTCTACTCTACCCAGGGACCAGTAGCAAGTGGGGAAATGCAGAAATCTACCCAGTCGTGTGTAAGAACTTCATAATTGATGAGGTAACAGGGTCTCATCAAGGTTGCAAGTGACACCAAACTGGGGAAACTAGTCCCTATGCTGGAGGATAGAGCAAGGGGACCTATGCAGTCTGGAAGAATGGGCCACAAGGAATCTCACTAAGTACAAGGACAAATGAAAAATGCTACACCTGGGAAGGAAGAGCCCCTTGAAGAGACATAAACAGAGCACTGAGTAAGGGTGACAGCTCTGGCAGACAGCAAGCAGTGCATGAGCAAGCAGCGCCCAGCAGCAAGGAGAGCCAGCAGCCTCCTAAGCTCTATTTACAGGAGTTGAGACAACACATAGAGGGACAGATATTCAGTTTTGGTCAGTCCAGTGCAGGTAATTCATTGCTGAACAAGAAGAAACTCAAAGGTAGAGCAAAATATGAACCTTATAAATGTTCATAAAGGGCTGGAGTATAATCTGCGCAATGTGGCTGGTCAGTCAGCACGAAGGACAATACCACATGCTGTGCTTGACTAACTCTCATTATTCTATACTCACTGCTTTCTAGTGAGAGTCTAAAGCCCCCAGATTGATAAGGGTAAAATTGTTCCATAAAAATTATATTGCTACAAAAGCTAACTTTTTTCTGGGAAATGGCACAATGGGATTAATGGTAGAACAGTTGTGAGGAATTCTTTGTGCTTTATTTCTAGCAGGCAACTGGGACTTGATTGATTCTTGTGGCACCACTGCACACACTCCCCGACACTGCTGCCTCATGGAAGCCTGCCCGAGCTCTCCTCCAGAATGGGGTCTGCAGCAGGATCTGCAGGGAAGGAAGGAATTCGGGAAGGAAGGAATTCAGGAAGGAAGGAATTCAGGAAGGAATTTAGGAAGGAATTTAGGAAGGAATTTAGGAAGGAATTAAGGAAGGAATTCAGGAAGGAATTTAGGAATTTAGGAATTTAGGAATTTAGGAGTTAAGGAAGTGGCAGAAGGAAGTGGCGGAAGTGGCGGAAGTGGCAGAAGTGGCGGAAGTGGCAGAAGGAAGGAAGGAAGGAAGGAAGGAAGGAAGGAAGGAAGGAAGGAA
>JAHLSL010000009.1:25516954-25545804 GCA_025920805.1 Petroica traversi
GGAAGGAAGGAAGGAAGGAAGGAAGGAAGGAAGGAAGGAAGGAAGGATCCTTCTGTGCACACTACTCTTAAGGCCCATCCTTTGAACTAAAATTGTTTAGATGTGAGTGTGGGGAGTAAGGAGGAGGACTGTTCCTAAGCCAAATGCATGCGTCCAATGTAGTTCAACATCGAGTAAGATGATAAGAAATTGAAGAAAAACAAAAACCATCTAAAAACTTATCATAGTGTAATTATGCCAATGCATAACTTCAAAGACCTGTTTGTAAGTTTATGTAGAATGGCTATAAAGTATGAAAAAAAATAAATAGAAAGTTAGCTGCTTCTTTTTTTTCCTGAGAATATGCTTGTTTCATTATCAACTTTTTTCCCTCCACAGCACATTTTATAGTCAGAGTGTCATTGCATTATGAATTTTAGCCTCATTTGCATAATGCTAATAGCAGAAAGGCAGGTTTGCTTAACTATCCATACAGGAATGGGATTGCTGAAGCTCTGGAAGAAATGGATCCACTTGTTAAAACAACAAAAAAAAAAAAAGGTAGCTGAGACTAGACTGTCAGCCAGAAACTGATTTTGTTGCTAATGCAAACAGTTTTATTATCTCAACTAAGCAGACATGTGTCATTAATTCAAAAGAAAACATTCCAACAATCCTGTATTTCATGATGCTTTCATTGTGCAGTGGAATGGGGGGCATTACTGAAATAATCTAACAGGTCTTCAGTTGACAGGATACAAAAATTCAAAATTAGGACACATTAAGGCATTTTATTTTTTCCTTTTTAAAGAGAAAATTAAAAATCTTTGCTGGCTCCCAAATAGAGTTTCAAACACGTGACACTGAAGATGAAGCCAGAAGTACAGCATGCCTGCGACATCTTTATTGTTGTTCGTGGGAATTCAAGGCATGGAGAGAGGAAATGAAGATTTTCTTAATGTGATTGGGATCTTTTCACCAGGATGAAATGCTTAGAACAATTCTAACTGCACTGATTGACATAAACTCTACATCTTGGCAATTAAGGAGAATTCCTTAAAGTGTAAATTCAGAATGTCTTTTCCTACTAAGCATGTCAAAACCAGTTAATTTTATTTGGAGGTATTGTTTTTCAACTTGCCTGTCATTTAATCTATATTTTTAAAAATCACTTAGATAAATTGTTTCTATCAAAAGTTAAATTTTCATTTCTTGATGCAGATTTTGCTCACATTATTCTTGTTAGTCAGCACAAATATTTAATAAAAATTTGCATAAGGTCTCTTGTAAACTGAATATAAATAAAACGTAAAGAGAATAAAAATAGAAATGCCCAAGTTCCTACAATGAAGTAAAGAGGAAACATGTTCTGATTTTAATTATTTTTAGATAATGAGAAATACAAAAATGTCCTGTTACACTATAACTTTGGGTATATAAGAGACAAGTAGGAACAGAAATATGATGTGACTTAGCTATCTAAATACTTCTCTTCACAGTGCAAAACAGATCAATGCCTTTGTGTCAAAATTTTCGTGGGAAGAAAAGAATGCTTCGGAACTGAAGCCCAGAATCGCTGGCTCATGTGTGGGAAGCTTGAGCTGGATATTGGCAAAAAGTAATCCTGTCAATGTTGAGACACAGTTGGTTGCTCAAAATCATATGGGCCTCATATTTTACAGTATTAATCTACTTTTCTTCCAAAAGTGAACCAAAGATCACAGTTTTCTTTAAAGTGAGCTTTATTTTAAATATGTTTTTCTGAATATATATATATTTAGATAACTGCTCCACAGATAGACAGCCAGGAATTCCATAGTTTGCTGCTCTCACTACTGACTCTGGGCTGTAGAAGTTAGTTCTTGCAGAGAGAAATTGTGTTCTGTTTATATCCTTTAATCCTTTCAGACTGAATTGTTGTATTGATTTATTAATGGTCTAAAATTAACAGGTATTAAAAAACTATATACTTACGAGAGAAGTAAGAAATGTAAGCGGAATTATTGGTTGCTTGCAATGTTGATACAGACTTGCAGATTTCTAAATAGCCTTTGCTAACCAGTCTCCAATGTCCGGCTTACACACATAGGGACACATGCACACAGACAGGTTTGCCTGTGGCCAGCAGCACCCACCTCCCTCACCCACCCCTTTTCCTCCTCAGGGTCCCCAGGGCTTCTCTGCATTGTGTCACTGCAGTGGGACAGTTGGGACAACAGATAAACCCTTTTACTTGCAATAGTTATTTAATAGTTATTAGGTCTACCTCCAGCTCTCAGGACTGTTATGTATTTTGTATTAGTCTCTGTCAGACCAGAATAAATATAATTACTCCAACAAATTTTTTTGGGATTACATGCAGTTAAAATGAGTGTCTCAGCTTGGACACTTCTGTAAAATAAAAACACGTGGTTTCAAGGACCTTAACGCAGAGAATGGATATCAGTCTGCATTCCCAACACCCTCACTAATAGCTTTATGATTTGAGCTATTTAGAAATAAAAGCAGAGACTCTACCACTTATATTGTGAAGAAAAAAATACTATCTTACTGAATTCTGTGCAGAGCACAATCTCTAAGACATGCTTGGGGGATACCTGCATAAATTAGTTCTCTTGAGTGTGCACAGGAGCAGGACCTAGTGATTGTGTGACTGAACTGCCAAGAGCTACAGTGCCAATGGAACTTTGTTCGTTGAGAACTAGTCTGTATATGGAGTACTTCAGCAATGCAATAAAATTCTGCTTTAAAATAGTTTTACAACAGATACTAGGAGTTTTCATTTTTTGTTTTCTTTTTCACAAATTTAATCTTCAACATCTCTCTCATTTAGGAAACCTTCTTGAAAATACCATGTGTTTAGAAAATCTAAATAATTTTGATTTCTGTAAATACAGTAGAAATATCTCCCTATATTTTTGAGAGATGACATAGTTATTTCAAACAGAAATAAAAATACATAAATAAAATGTTAAAATTTAAAAAAATAAAATAAACTGGGGGTTTTTGTTTGTTTGTTTTCATTAAGTAACGCCCATCTACTGAGGCTGTTATTTCAGTATATTGTACTTAGGAGTTTAATAGCTATCTATTTGCATTACCTGGATTATTATAACTGAGATTGGCAGTAATATTCTTATCCATAGTTGAGAGCTATGACAGTTATTTAACTGTGCAGTTCAAAGAGTTATAAAATGTACTTTCATTTCTGTTTAGATCAAAGATCAGATATTTGCTAAGTGGTTTCTCTTTGGGTAGGAAATGAGACACCAAGCAATAAGAACTGAGGTAAAATCAGCATATTCACAAAAATGCCAGGGATGTTCAGATGCAGGAGATGGATAAGTACAAACAGCATTAGGGGAGACTCAGGAATAAAGAGTTATTACCAGTTTGCCTTCTGACAACAAGCAAGTCTGTCTCTTCCCGAAGGTGTTTTCTTAGCTTCAGCAATATTTTCATATATGTAGCCCAAACCCACTCATATTTCATTTTCAAATTGCAAACCTACCTAGCTTTGCATGAATTTGCTGTCTTCACATTCACATATTCAAATTGTGCAAGATTAAACCATTTAAGCCATAATAGCTTATTTTTAAAAAAAACAGTCAAGTTACCACAATATGCAGATGTAAAAATTGTTTTGATGCAATTGCAAAATTTATTTTATAGGTAGCCTACGGTAACAGATTGTAATGATGTCTTGGAACAAAAATGAAGCAGAAAACTCTTATTCTCATTACCTATTTTACTGTGAGGTAAGTGCACACAGATCCTATAGACTGGCTGATGTGCTGTGAGCTCCTACACTTCTTGGTCACATGTTTTTCATGTTCCCATTCCTTTAATGACATTTGGAAAACAGTCAGTGCAATTCAGTCTACTGCCGAAAATGAAGAGAACAGTCTGCTTCTGAGTGATATATTTCTTGTTAATCATGGAACTGTTGCCTTTGAGGCTTTCTGAGATAGTTCCTGGCACAAGAAAGTTAAAACTGGGCCAGGGAAAGAGAAATGAGGCACTTCCTGTGACACATCACTTCTTCAATATGTTGATAATTCACCAAGAAAAGGATTCCTAGATATCTTTTTTTCCCAGTCTAACTGATTTTAACTTTCTACTCTAACATTAACTAATTTTTTTTTCTTCACTTTATTCTCACTTTTTCTTTACTTCATTCTCATTCTCATTAGAGTTAGCTGTGAAGATCTTTTAAATAGTTCTACAATGCCAAATAACACTTACTGTCTGTTGCTTATAGATATCCAGAAAAACACCAGATGGTTGATTCTGGTCATTCCAGTGGGGTATTATATCACACCTGAACTGTTTTAGTACAGAGATGCCTGAAGTTCTTTTTTACTCACTACCATTTTATTTAATAAATAAATGTTTCATTTCTGATAACCCTAGATAAAAGTCCAAGAAATTCAAATAAATCAAGTCACGGTAGAAGCCTTCTGGCTCTAACTGCAAAATACTTGAGCTTTAACACAGACAATTTGCTTCATCCCACTTAAATGTAAAGATTTTTAAAAAAGCATCATTTATGTCTTGATAAGCAGAATCCTCAGAGAGTAACTCAGTCCTTTCCTTTTCCATAACTTTGCTTGATAAAATTTCCATAATCAAAACATTAACAAACTATCTAAGAAACTATTAGAAACACGCACATCAAGGAAGAAAATCTGGAATCAGAATCCAACACTAAAAGCAATATACTTAAATCCTGTAGATACTCAACATTTTCCACCTGAAATAATCCCCTATAATCCCCTTACTTAAAGAACACTTCTTACCTACAATTTTTGGGATGTATAATATAAAAACAAGTTTCAAGCCAAGTGGATTAGAAAGATAAACCCATCTTAAAGTCCCACTGATTTTTAAATTATTATACTAGAAAAAAGTCTTCTATTTTGACTCAGATATATTACCAATGGCAAAAACAGATTGTACTTATGTCTCCAGCAATAACTGTTAGTGAATAATTATAGGAGAAGATGGAGTAGGGGTGAAGGATCACATTTAATGTTACACTAAATTAATATTCCTAATTTTTTTATTTGCCTGGCCATTATTATTCCATACATCACCATTGCAAACTCTTCTCATTTACCCTTATCTGCCTCTCCCTTTGTTTTTCCTTTTAAACCCCTGCACCAATGATTCTAAGAAAAGGTTATGGTTGTTAACAATTTTTTTTTTTCTTTAATTTATTGAACTGATTTTTGTCAAGTTTACTAAAATTCAACTACACAGAGAAAAAAGATAACTCTTTAAAATACGCCCCTATTGAAACTACAGGTCTCTCATGTATATTTTCATTTTAAAACAGAACTGCTACTTTATTGGTTTTCCAAGGTTTTTTCCCAGGAATTTAAAATATGTACTGAAGATATTTTTTCATAAATTTTGAGAAATAGAATTTTCTCCCTTCAGGCTAAGAAGTTTCTGTCAAGCGATTATGCACAAAACTTTACGGCTTTTATTTTTACAAGAACTTAGAGCAAAGCACAAAAATCACCAAATCACTCTGGATCACCAAATCAGTCTGTAGGTCCTCTCTAAGTCTGAATACCAAAGTGCAGAGAGATCAATAGCAAGCAACTCTTTTATTAAAGTTCCACTTTCTAAGCATCAGTTGGTGCGCATGCATCTGGCCAACCTAAATGCAAAATGTACTTGAAGGAGAGAAGTTAGTATAATTCAGAAAATTGAAAGTCTGTGTTCTCAGCTGTGCAAGACTAAAAAACAAGTCCCCGTTCCTAAAATGTGCTTCACAAAGATTTTTCTTATTGATAATAGAGAGTCCATATGAAGAACTTATTAATTTTGTCATTGGGAAAAATACAATGAATAGACTTCCAGCTCTCCACAACTTACCATGTTTAAAGCCATTAAGCATGTTATGCTTAACTGGTTCATAAGCTGTATTTTATGAAAATTTTAGCTGTATTTGGTCCCCTGCTAAAGTATATATGCAATATAGGTTATCTCTAAAAGACTCTCAAGTAAAATTTTGGTCTTGACTGGTCAGCAACACTTCAAATCAAGATTTCACCTGAGTTTGGAAATTGGCATTTTATATTAATGTCAGACTGATCTAATGTATATGCTCTGATTTTAATTCTGAAGACAAGGTTTAATATTTTTTCAATCAAGAGAGACATAAAAAGAAATTTATGATTCTCTTAAAAATTTTTGAGTTCTTTGGTGATACATACAGCAGCAGTGACCAGATTATTTAGGACTGCCTTGAAAATGTGGTTTACTTGGTTTTTTCTTTTCATATATAAATAATTTACAATTTCAAACTCTAAAAAAATATGAAAAAATATGGAGCTGGTGAAGAGGGTTGGAAAAATTGCTTGAAACCCAAACATTTTCTTTTCTATATAAAATTTAATATGGTAGAAAAAAAATACTGAAAATTACACTGTATTATTGTATCAGTGAAAAAAAAAGAAAAAAAAAAAAGGATAAACTGATGGTAACATTCTTCCAAAGGGCTGAAATAAGGTTGGTTGGTTTTTCTTCTTTCTCTTGATCATACTTTTGACCAGTTTTACTTTCTGAAAGGTGCAATCTCAAAATCTCTACACTTCTGTGAGTATTTGGGGAGAATCATCACTTTCTGACAGGAAAAGAATTCTCTCTGACCTTCTCTTTGGGTAATTTTTGCCCCAGTCATGTCTATCATCCTTTCAGTGGTTTTTACTCTCTCATGCCATCTCTTATCTATATTGTCTCTGTACTTCCTGAGTGTTCCCTACTGGGAGGGCTCACAGTTTGAATCTCTTGGATGACGGATATTTTCCGAGCATAAGTAGTGAAAAACATTTGCTTAGATCAGTCATGCACCTCTGGGTACACATCTGTGTTCTCAGAGCCTGACTGCCCCTTCTTTTCTCAGCATCTGACCATAATACAACTTTTTACCTCATATTACAGTTATGGTGTGCAGTGATCACCTCAGAGCAGAGGGATTTTCCCTCCTGCAGATATTATTTTTCACTGCTCTAGATGCTTAGTTACAGCTTAATCTGCACCTACCTTTTTTTTATTTTTAACAGAATACTTAGGACCAGTATACAAAAGGACTTTCTTACCAGCAGTTTTTCCAAGAAAAAAAAATTATTTATGCACAGTTCTGTTGTTAATTAAATGCACACATTTATAGAGCTCTAAGTTTTCTGAAGAATAAAAAGCAAGCAACAATAAAAAGCCCACAGACTTTGAGTTGCATTATCAGGGAATTTTCTCAAAGTCCTTGTTTAGGGTAGGTAATTCAGACATTTACTTAGTTACCATATTATCAAGGCCATGACACAGTTTTATCCCATTCTCATGGTGTTTGCTGAAAATATTTTACCTTTTCATCCAACAAAGTAAAGTTCTTTCTGATTGTGCTGATTTATTGAAGCATCTCCTGAATTAAAATGCTTACTTATGTCATTAAGGAAATGAGTTTATGATAAACTAAGGTGCTTGTGACATGGATCATTGTGCTAATGATTAATATCTCAGTCTTGTAGAAATAGCTGCTCCTGCAAAAGGCATTTGTAGATGCCAATTACTAGCTATTAAGTTGTCATTTCAAGCCAGTTTATTGCAAATTCATTAATATTAGCTGTTACAGACATTTTAGTGTAAAAGGAAAAATAAATTTGAAAAAGTCATATACTAAATCATGAATAAAGTAATATATGTGCAACACAGTTTTAAACAAAACAACTGAAAAACTCACCTACGCATTTTTACTGATGGTTAAACAACAGTGACTTTTATAAAAGTCATGAGGTGAATGCAACATAGTTAACAAGAATACACAAAATAGGCTGTGTTAAGTTTGTGGAGATATAAGTATCAGTTTTTAAATTCAGGATTTCTTTCCCTTTCATAGGTCTAATTAGCATGCTTTGCTTCTTAGGAGAAAGGTCATGTTCTGACAAAAGCCAGTTGTCAGACTAGGTAATGGAAGCATCTGTGACAACAGAGTTTAGCATATGTGACCATTTTCACAATGTCGAAGAAATTATTTTACGGAGCGATTTCAAAGAGAATGTGGTGGATTAATGGAATTTATAGACTTGAGAAATTCTTTTATAAGGTCATCCTGTGATGTTATTTTCCTTCTGTTACAACAGATAAAAAATAGCAGAGTTCAAGTACAGTCATATAAAACTAACTACATTAATAACAATGGGACATATCGTTCCAAATTTAAAATTTCTTTTCCCTTCAGAATAATACAATATGACCATAAACAGAAGACAGACACTGCTTTCGATTTTGTACAGAATTAATAATTATTGTTTCAAGCAATGAAAATTTATATTTTAAGTCAGATAACTTTTCTATTCAATCATAACAGGGAATAGAACAAAATAGGTAATAACAGCTTTTTTTTTAAAATGGTCATCCCCTTAAATGGCATCCTTTTTATTTAAGACTAACTTTTAAAATTTAAAATCCACCCATCCATCATCCATCCAACCAAAAAAATTTAATTATTATTTTTATTGCATCATTTTCTTTTGCTACTTAAATGCAGCTGTTATCCAGGCAAGTAACTCATCCACCTGTTAGCTTAGCTAATAGTACTCTCCAAAAAACATTTATTGACTGGTTGTGTCTTTGCAATACTAAGATTAAAGACCCCGGGAATATTTTAACTGTTAATATCTGCAGGAGACAGATAAAAACCAAACAAAAACAAACAAAAGAAATTTTTTTAAAAAATCCCCACAAACACTCAGTGCAGGCTGAGACATAATGCATTGATTTTGGGGAACAGAGACTGTCAGCAAACAATGGTTCACTAACCAGGATGGTACAATATTGCATTTTTGTCTCCAAGCTTTTTTTTTAGGTTGATTTTACAATTTTGTAGAGTGCCTTTATGGTTTGTTATGCATTATCCCTGTTAGACCAATATTTCCAGGTGCACATGCTACATACCGGCAGGACTTGACTTCAGTGTCTCTCAAAATTCCTTTTTAGGCTCTTTTTCATTTCTTGAAGCTGAAATTCTGTCTATTTCAGAAATCTTCAACTCACTTTCTCACAGGGCTAATTTGGCCTGAAGTTTTTTCTGTAATTACCCCAAAAGCTAAGTTGTATTTCCACAGCTGGTTTTATTGATTGCATTTTTAGATATCTTTGGATACTTGGATAACTACAGTGCTATCTAAAAAAAATTATTGTATAGCATTGAAAAATTAACATTGGGTACTAGAGCAAATTTTTTTTTTTTTACTTCATCCTTCATTTTCCACTGGGTTTTTTATTTATTTGTTTGGAGTTTCTTTTTGGGTTCAGTTTGGTTTGGCTTGGTTCAGTTCTGTTTGGTTTTTGGTTTGCCTTTTTCTGGGGAGGGGTGTGAGGTGGGGTTGTTTTTGTTGTTTTTTGAGTGTTCTTTTTGTTTGTTTGTTTGTTTGTCTGTTTGTTTGTTTTATTTCTTATGTGAAATTAATTCCTCAAATTCCTATTTCTGGAAAAACAGCAAATACCTGCTTCAAAATTTCTGTGTCAGATAAGTATAGGAACATGCACAAGACTACAGATTACAGAGCAAGTACAAATTCCCATTGCCATATGATGGGCTGAGAAAAGAAATATGACAGAAATTGAAATGGACTTTGCAGGACAGACTTTAGAAATCTTTTCATGCTCATTGCTTTATCTTTTATTTTCTTCTAATTCTATGATGTTTCCTTATTCCTCCAATGGCAGTTTTATTGTGCAGTATAGCAATAAAAGAGTATTTAATGAAATTTCAAAAGTCTTCAGAAGCGATGCATCAGCAACCTGGCTTACTCTACTACAAATGCTGACCCCAAAATACAAAGGATGAGAGCTAAAATTAAAAACTACAGCTATTCAACTTCAGTCCTATTAAATTTTTATACCATTATTCTGCCTATCTTCCATACAAGCAGTATCATTTAATTAATTAATTCAAGTGTAGGACTATATTGGCGATTAATTTAAAGAACCACTTACAAAGATACACACCCCCATCTAAATGCTTTCTACTCATACTCTTGCTTTTAAAAAATGCCAGAAGGTTTAACAAAGATTTCACCCAATAATAATAGGTGACCCTTGCAGTTTCCACTCTTTTAATAGAACATCTTTTTCTTGTAATAGAACATCTTTTGAAGAGAATTCTTTTCTGGCACAAATTGCCACCGTGCCTTTCAAGTCAGGAACTTCTGAACTAGAAAATTTTATTTTGGTAGCAGTTGTCTGTTCTGGATTGCATTTTGTTTACTATTAGTTCTTTTCTAGTTATCAAGTCTGGAAAAAATGTGGAGATATAGAGTGTGGGAAAAAATAAATAGACTTATTTTCTTAGATTTATTATTTTATAAGACAGTTGAGGTTTATAGCTGTTTATTAGTCAGTAACTGAGGAAAGAAAGTAGATATTCTTATATTTTTGCAATAAGAAAAGACTATTAAATGTATGTGTGAAGGAGACCAATGCAACACAAATAAGAAAAGGAATAGAACAACATAAGTCAGCTTCTAAGAAATCTTAAAAACCTGAGAGTAAATCCCTTAAGAATCATAAGCATATCTTTACATACATATGGTAGGGGATTTCTGAGGTGTTTTGACTAACTCAAGGGCAATATTTGTTTGCAGGACCTTTGCTACCTTCTGAAACATTATAAGAAAAATGTCTTTGACAACTGGGATATATGCCACACAAACAACATAACAAAGAAAAACTGCTGGGATAAATGCAGATGTGACATAAGCAAGGCTGTGATGGAAGGAGAAAGGGCAATTTTAGGTTATTTTAAGACATGGAAGTGAGATAAGTTAAAGTAGTCGGGAATACAGTCTAGGTTGAAGCAACACAGTATGGAAATTTCATGTGAGGATAAATCAGAGGTTTAGAAAAAAAATCTTAGGAAAGGAGTGTGTGGATATTGTAATTCAATGAGACAGAAAAAGACAAAGCTAAATAAATAATTTGGTCTTCGCTTGTTCCACTACCCATAGAAAGCCCTCTAGTCAGCACAATATATTCTAGAATCAATGATCAGTGATAAATCATTTGGAAAATTCACACATAAACAATAAATTCAGATTTATACAGGACAAAAAACATTTTAGTGGTGATGATATTAAAATTTTATCCAAAATGTTAACAACTTATTTGATGAAAGTCTAAAACTGAAAAGTAGTTTAAAGTAGATTCTGGTATTAGTGTTAGCCTTATGTTAACATTATATTCCTCTATATAAAGAATGAAAAGCCATAGAAAATGAGGGTATAATGGGGATATGAAATATGTCTTCATTAAGTTCATTACAGTTGCTACTAAAATAATTTCTTGTGCAGAGAAGGGGAGATAAATCTTTCCTGTTGAAATTTAAATAGTCTAGATAAAACTATTTCTTCCTAGTGGTGGTTATCTTTGCGTGCTCTGAACAAAATTATCTTTCATATGGCCTCACTAAAGGTTTCTGAAAATCAGGAAGCAAGGATAATCCTTTTATTCTAACTGAGTTAAAATGTGCATATTGACAAAGGGGTTCATTTTACTTTCTGTTGGCACTATCACTCTTTATATAATAAAGTTTACTCCCTCTGTAATTTAGATTTAGCAGGAATTGTGGTACAGGACACTCCATTTCTTCATCACTGTATAGCAATAAAGTAGGAATCAGAGTCCCATGAATAAGGAATTAGACTGCATCAGATATTGAATCAAGTCTTGCTTAAAAAACTTCGTGATTTAGGGGAAACCACTCAGTGATATGCATCCAGGTTAATGATTGCCATTGAAAAGTAAGGCATCTAATCAAGGCTGTCTAGAGTTAATATAGGGAGAAAAAGCACCTGAAAAGGGGATTCATTATTTCTGTATCAAACTTTGCTATTTTTTTCTCCTCAACTTTAGTTCAAAGAGGTTAAATAGAAATGATAATTCCCCCCATTTTCTTACTTCATCTTTTGCTAGTTAAGAATTTTAAACTTTATGGAGAGATAACTGTTAGCATCCTGTCAATGCTTTATACAGTATATCAAAAATTGACTCATAAGTATGAGGATTTCATAAATAACTGCACCTCCAGTTTTCTATAGCATCAATTTAGCAGATTAGGAAAATACAAAGACCTCATTTCAAAAATTACATGGTATGATTAATTCATTTGAGAAATAGCATCTGGTAATTTAATTGCAGGGCAAGTTTACCATATAGCATTCTATGGTCTGCTGCATGGTGTGATAGAAACATTTATAATGATCAGAATATAGTGTATTCTGAATTATTGGATTTCTAAATAGTAACAAAAAAGCAAAATAGTTTATCTTACATTTTCAGTATTGACAATGGTGTTTTAGACTTTTTTATTGAGTCAGTCTTTAAAGGACTTCTTTCAAAAATGTGTCATTTCTTCCTACATCTTTCAGTCTAGTCAGCCTCAACATATAAACACTCTGCATGACCTGTACGGCTTCCTTTGACACCATTAGTTTATAATTGTGACCTGCATGGTGCTTAAACAGTTAAAGCAAAAGTATGTTTTTGTGTGTTGCTCACAAGATAGCCCAAAAGTTCAAAAGATAACAAGAACTTCTTGTTATTAAGGAATTAGAAAATGTATTTGCAAATATGTGTCTAATGGCAGTTGTCAGAAGCAATTAGTTTCAAATATATTTCATAGTTTATTCATGCTGTGAGATCCTTCTGAACTTTAAGGATTCAGGCTTAATAATATGATACAGTTTCCTATTAAAGAGCATGAAAAATACTGGAGGAAGATTAATTGCCACAGATTAAACTAGTATATGGTATTTAGGTCTCATTCATTAGTTTATAAACTGGCTCCTCAAAAGAGTGTCAAGTAGTATATAATGACCCCAAGTCCTAGAATTTTAACTTAGCTTTAATTTAATGGAAGACATCTAAAATGTTTTAAGTTTTCTTTTGAAGATTCAGATGGATCATGGGTCAGCTAGTTAATGATCAGACAGAAATTACCATCTACATCAGTGTTCATGATGAGGATTCTATGACACAATGATTGCCCTTATGGATTTGTCCTTATTCAGCACCCTGGCTGTCAAGAGTCAGAAAGAATAAATCCTGAAGAAACATATAGGTTGTCTGAGTTTCATGAGAGAAGGAAGTGTTTTCATTTGAAAAGTCTAATTCAGGGAAGCTGCCTTCAGCAAATGAAGACAAAAGAGAGATATTCTTAGATGAATGTGTAAAATGAGAAAGGGTGTATTTTAAACAATCAGGTAATGGAATGGGCCAAATATTGATAGGAGCTGATACAAAAAATAAGACAAGAAAAGAAAACTAAAAAGAGAAATGCATCTCATACTTAAAATCAGACTATAAAGATAAACTGCACAGAAAGTAGTAATAACTGGGATTTATATGACATGTATTGCTTAACTGTATTAGATGCTTTGTAATGTGGATGCATGGGACATTTTTTTCTAAAGAAAACTCCTTCTTGCCTTTTATTGATTCAAAACATCATGTCACGATGGTGGTGGTTTCTTTAGAGGACTTTTTTGCCCCTTCAGCCTGGGGACTGAATGTAAGCAAAAGGTGAAAACTACTGTAAAATTTAAGGGCTGCTTAAAAAACCGTACAACAGAGATCACTGAGCCACATGAGAGACTTCAAAGAAGGTCCATTACAGTGGCTAAAGAATTAGAACATCACTTACAGAAAGGAAAGTTGTAAGAACTGGAACTGTTTAGCATAGAGACAAGAAGGTTTAGGAGATATCTCATAAATATGCACAAATACCTGAAAGGAAGGTGCAATGAGGATGGAGCCAGGCTCTTTCAGTGATGCCCAGTGACAGACAAGAGCTGATGGGTGCAATCTGAAACAGCATGCTCCTTATGAACAGCAGCAAAAACGTTTTTACTGTGAGGGTGACTGAGAACTGGCATAATTTGCCCAGCTAAGTTGTGAATGGAGGCTTCATCCTTAAAGACACATGAAAGCCATCTGGACATGGTCTTGAGCAACTGGCTGCAGGTGATCCTGCTGAAGCAGTGGGGTTGAACCACATGAGGTCCAGAGGAGATCCTGCTCAATTTCAAACATTCTTTGGTTCTCTGATTGTGTGATACAGGTTAATTCACATATAATCACCTTTTCTTTTCCACTAGGGAACATCAGTGGCCACAAAACATTATATCTTAGTATATTGTGATAGGTTGATCTTTTTGGACTCCAGCTGCCCACAAAGCAGCTGTCACTCCCCTCCTCAACAAGACTAGGAGAGAAGAAATAACAAAAAAAGCTCATAGATTGTGATAAGGATGGGGAGCTGCCTTACTAATCACCATCAAAGGCAAAATAGACTTGGCTTGGGGAAATTAATTTAATTTATTGCAAATTAAACAGAGCAGGATAATGAGAAATAGGAAAAAAACCTAAAAGCGTCTTTCAAACACCCATCCCTTCCTTCCCAGCTCAGCTTCACTCCCCACTTCTTCCCCTCCTTTCTCCAAGCAGCCCAGGGGAACAGAGAAAAGGGATTGTAGTCTGTTCCTCACACATTGTCTTTCCTGCTTCTTCCCTTTCACATTCTTCCCTTACTCCAGTATAGTGTGCCTCCCATAGAATATCTCTTCACAAACTTTTGCAGTGTAAGCTCTTAAAAAACTTGCTCCTTTCCATGAGTTGCAGTCCCTCAGGAACAGATTGTTCCAGCTTTGCTTCCCTGCAGGGCCAGAGTTCCTCACAGAAAACCTGTTTCTGTGTGGGCTCTTCTCCATGGGGTCCTGCCCGAGGCTTGTTACAGTCCAGGCTCTTCACAGGCCACAGATCCTTCAAGGCTTTATCTGACTGCTCCAGTGTGGGGCCCTTCACAGGCTGCAGGTGAATTTGTCCTTCCCTGTGGGCATAACCTGTGTCACAATGTCTTCCACACAGTCTGCAGGGAAATCTTTGCTTTGCCTGGACCACCTCCTAGTCCTCCTACTTCACTGATCTTGGTGCCTTTAGAGCTGTTTTTCACATTTTCTTGCACCTCTCTCCCAGGTGATGTCATGCAGCATATTTACTTTTTCCTAAATAAGTCATCATAGAGGTGCTTCTAACATCCCTGCTGGGCTCAGCTTTGGCCAACAGCAGTCCCACACTGAAGCCAATTGGAACTGTCTCTGTTGGACATGGGGGCAGCTTCTGGCACCTTGTCACTAAAGCCACACCTGAAGATCCTCCAGTACCTAAAGCTTGCCATGTAAGTCCAATATAAATAAATAAACAAACAAACAAACAAACAAACAAATAAATATATTTGAAAAGGTATAGAATACAAAGCTGAGTTCAGGGACCACAAAATTAACAATGAGACATAAGATAGACTCAATCATGCAGAATTAAGGAGTTTGTTCTATTAAACTCCCTGAATAAAGGAATTCGATAGAACTGATCGTGGCAATTACTTAAAATGGAGAAAATGTTTTAACTTGGAAATACGGATGTTTAGCAGGCAACTCATTTGAGGACCAACAATGGTAAAGTACTTGAGCTCCAAGAGAATTTATCTTCTTGGCCTACAGTTTCTTCTCCTTTTTCCAACTTGTCTGATGTTTGTATATCTTCTAAGATCTGATTTATCTGCTGATGCTTGCATAGCGGACAATGGGAAAGGACTTCCAGCAGAAAAATAAAAAGGGAAGAAGACACGGGAAAGACAGGAGGTAATCTGAGATGCTGTAAAAGGAAACACAAGTTTTGTGTTTGCTTTGGGACAGATATAATCCCTTTGTTGATTTTCAGGGCTATTGAAAAAGGATTAAAAGTGTTATTTAGAGAATCTAAAAGAGCCTAGAAATATTCAACTGCAACCTAAAATTAATCTCCTTAGAGAGAAAGCTAGTTAAAAAGTGAAATAACATGTCAGGATGGATTGATTAATAATATACTTTATAAATAGAAAGGACTTTGAACCAACTTTTGGAATCAATTTTTGAATCTCTTTGCGTAATGCAGGTGACTAGGAAAGCTGATTCACAAGCTTTTTTAATTCCACTGTGTATTGTCTTGCCTTTTGATCCGGGTCATGCTAACAATATTTGCAACTGTCTCCAAAATTTTTGGTTAAGCAATGCCCTTTTAGGGCTTCAGCTGGTCAAATGCAGCTGTTGGGGGATCTTTGCTGTATAATTCATCTTTGATTACTTGGATTTTTTTGTTTTGTTTTGTGTCTTCTGTTAGAGAGAATATATGATGCACCCAGAAATATGCCATTGAAAAGGAGACTCTAGAAGGTGCTTCCCTTCACAATTCTAGCACATTTATTCTGCTTACGAAAATTGAATTCAAAAGAGAACTGAGATCAAAAGAAGGTGCAAAGAAAGCAGTAGTATGCACCATATCCACACTCTCTCAGCCTCAGGATTTCCAACAGTCTTCTCATTTACATTTCTAGCATTGTTCAGTTTCATTACTGATTATATCATATCCTGAGAAGGTAGACAGGAGACATGGGTAAATTAACTTTTGTTATCATATACAATTTATGTAAAACCTCCTTCTTGGCAAAGTTTTTTCCACAAAATCAACTAGCACATAACTCAATAGGAACAATTTATCTCAGAACACCACCAGTTCATTTGTGTCTTTAAAATTTCACCAAGCTGGTCCCTGGTGTGGCCAGTTCCACCACACTGACAGGATTGATGGGACAAGTCAAGGACAGTACTCATTTACCTAGGAAACATAATTTGGAATAGATATGTAGACAATTTATCTGCCATCAAAACCTACATCATCCATCAACTTCATATTTCCTTAGGCTGTATAAGCTCTTGGTGGTCTGTTATGGATGTATGGGTTTATTTTTTACCTTAGTAAACTTCTCTCAATTTGCTTGTGTGTAAATACAGAAGTGTTGAAAGCACAGCTTGTACCATTACATTCTCTGGTATTAAATTTGTTCCTGTATTTGGGTCTGCTGGCACAGACTGAATGACTTATACAGGATTGTATTAACAAGACCTTTCATTTAAACCTGGAAGTGTTTTATACTAGTACTTCATGAATTTTAAAATATTTGCCCCTCATCTTTTAAGAAAAAATGTTTACTTTTCTGCCAGTGTAACTCTAAATGTAATGTAAGGATACACCAAAGAGTTTCCTAAATTTGCACTGGATTGTTGGAATTCATATCTTCTAACTTTAGCTAGAAGGTGATTGATGCCACTCTAAAACAGATATACCTGTGATAGGGGGAATTTTTTCCTGCATCTAAAGCCTAAACAGTTTCCTAGACTATACAACTAAGTTTTAGATGCCTAAAGCTGGATAAGATTAATCTTATGAATGGTTGTGTCTTAGTCCTTGTATTGTCTTGTTATCCATCCCTGGTTGCTAGTTGCTGCCAGTAGGGCAAAATGTCTTGATATTTTTACTCTGTTTATATATATTATCTTAGAATGTTTGCCTTTGTCTTCATTATCAAAGTATTACTTTGAAATAAGAATTCTTGCCATAGGGGAATAATAGCCCAGGATTCATATATCTTTCTATCTGTGTGGTATATTCTTCTCAGAGAGAATTTCATCTCTTTAAAGAAAGAACTTAGTAGCATTCATAAGACTGAATTATTCTTGTTGCAGTCAAATTACTCTCACAATTTTCAAAAGCAAGAAAAAATTATTTGCATATTAATACATATGCTTAATATTTGTTTGATTATTTATTAATTTAAAAGATTTGAAATAGTAGGTTATAGACACCATTCGTGTTGACATTTTTCAGGTGAAAAAAAGGTATTACTTCACAATTGAAAAAGCGAAGCAGAACTTTCAGGTTTAGTCATATGCTAATTAACTTGAAATCCACTCAATATTTCAGGGTAATGGTTCATTTTCGTCCTTAAATCCTCATCCCAAATTCCTTTTTTCAATCCTGTCTTCAAGAAAAAGATGATGACCAGAGAAAGTATGTGTTAGTAACTTCATCCCACTCTCTGGGAAAGCAATACAGCAAATTGACCTGAGAGCAATTTCCAAATATTTTAAGCAGAAGAAAATAATTTGGAATACTAGGAGCACCAATTTAAAAAGGGGAAGTCATGCATAACCAACCTGGAAATTTTCTGCAACAAAATGACTAATTTTGTCAAAGAGGAAGGAGTTGGAGACAGTGATATCTTGACATCAGATCTTTTTCTGTAAACCATCATGGACAAAGTGAGGAAGTACAGGCCAGCGTAGTGTTCAGTCAGATGGGCTGAAAACTGGCTGAGCTGCCAGTATCACAGCGTTGTGGTCAGGAGCACAAAGCCCAGGTGGAGGAAAGAGACTTTCAGTGTGTTGTTACTGGGTCCAGTCATGTTTGACATCTTCATTAATTACCTTCTCACTCAATCAGCACGCAGAACACCCAGAAGCTTTTCAGACGACACAACTGGGATGAGTGGCTGAGAGACCAGATGGTTGTGCTGGTTCAGAGGGACCCTAACAGGCTGGAGAATTGGTCTGGCACAAACCTTGTGAAGCAGAACAAAGTCCTGCACCTGCAGAGTGGTCTACAGACGGCCTTTCTAGCCTCCAAAATTTTGTGATTCTGTGATTCTTCTAGGCAATTTTCTGAGTGGGGTATTACCAAAACATATAAGTATGGGCAGGATTTAAAAAATATATATATATATTTAGGTTTCCACAGCAGGCAACAGAGATTTAAGTAGTATTTAAAAATCAGTGTTTCAGTGGACAACAATGACTAGAACATGTTTTAGCTTTGGACTATATGAATTGGCATAGCCCTCCTTAGCGGGGCTTCAGTGCCCAGAACAATGATGTGATTGTGCAGTCAGGCTGCTTTTAGTCCCAGAATACTTTATATAAACACATTACTCTGCAATAAATTTCTGCTTCTGGGACAAGCTCACATATTGCCAAGGCAGGAGTTGTCTGTGCCAAAAGCATAGACCCTAGGACATGACAATTAAGCTGAAATCTATTGTTCCTTTGAATTGGTGAAACCTTTATTATTTTCAGAAGGGTCAATATTAATCATAAAGGCACACTACCACACATTAGAAGTGAAAACTTTTAAAGAACTCCTTTCCCATTGATTCCTGAACATATTAATGAATCTCCTCTCACAGAAAAAAGCTCATGTTCTGCACACTATTATATTACAGAATCACAGAATATGCAGAATATGAATTTCTGTCAACCAGGACCCCCAGGTTCCTTTTGGCAGCACAACTATCCAGCACCTCTGAGGAAAGCCCTTTGCTTTGCAATAAGTATCATCACTGGTTTGTAATTTCTTTCCTTAAAACTACTGGTGATGAAAGATTATTTAAAAGATTAGATTATAAATAAAAAGTTTACAGTCCTAAAAGAGACAAAATATCAAAATAAGGTCAGTCCAACACCCTGGATTTTTTTGTTTTCTTTTAGAAACTGAGTCCTTTAGAATAATATTTTAAATGAAGTAATTTACACTACAGTTTTTTAAAAAAGTGAAAAGTCTCTATTGAAGTATATATTGAAAGAAGATGCTTTGCTTCCATATTTTTCCATTTAGGATTTTCCATAGGTTAGGCTGAGTTTCTGTCCAGCTGCATTTTAATTGCAAGAGAAAGTCACATAAATGAAGAAGGAAACCAAGCACTTCTACATCTGAAATAAAAGCAAAAAAAAAAAATTGAAAAATCAAAACAAAATCTTATTATCAGTGCCAGAGTTCCATTTTTTTCAGCTTGGCCAAAGAAAATATTTGACAGATTTTAAAATTAACATTTTCAGGAAAGCTCTAAAGAGTAACTGCTTGTAAGTACTCCTTTGCAACCTTCATCATCTAGTCCACTTCTTCATTTATGTTTAGAGGTAGTTCCATTATCTCAAAACATGATACCTTTGTACCTTATGTATTGGATTTCACATATTAGGTCAGACCAAAGTTTCAGTTAACATATTATCTCCTTTTCATCTGTAAAATCAGACAGTGCTACTTCTCTGGCAGAACCTCAGAGCTTTAAGCTGTCTGAATTCTTGAGTCAGAATTGATATCTTTGTGCTTAATAGCCCTTGATGTATTTGTCTTTCATGAATTCATCTAATTTACATCACTTCCATATCTACATCCATCTTTGAGACCACAATGACTTCATAAATATCTTGTCAAAGTACTTCAGTGTCATGGTGACCTTAAAAATATTCAATCATAATCATTGATGTCAAAAAAAACCACAACTTCATAAATATTTTATCAAAATCTCCTTATCATTCACTGTCAAAACAGCATTATTACTTACCATATTCACACTCTAATCCAATAAATTACCATATGGCAAAACCTTGTTTTTGTCTAGTAGAATGAGTAGAATTTTCTGCTGTTAGATTTATAACCTTTTTCCCCTATCTCTTCCTTTTTAAATGTGTTCTCAAGTTAATATATTTAGATAACAAAATCCTTATATTTATTAAGGGTTATTAAAGTAAAATTATATACTCAACATGGGCACTGAAGTAACATATCTCCCACTACAAGATAGGGTACTACTGCTCAGTCCCCCTGAAGGTGTCTTCTCCAGAAGGAACAAGCCCAGCCTCTCCTCATGGGGCAAGAACTCCAACAGCAAGCCATTATTGTGGCCCTACATTGAACTCTGTCCACTGAACTGTTTGTCTGATACTGGGAGCTCAAAACTGGATGCAATACTGGAGACACTGTCCAAAGTGTGCTGAGTAGAGGAGTACAATCTAGTCCTTCATTCAGCTTACTGTCTGCCAGAGCCCTGGGGACTTTCTGAAGAGCTGCTCTCCAGTCAGTCAAGGCACAGCCTGTGCAAATTGCAAGGGGCTCCTCCTGCCCTGGTCCAGTGATTTGCATCTGACCTTCCTTAATTTTATGAGCTTCCTGCTAGCCTTTTCCTCCAGTGGCTGTCTAGGCCCCTGTGGATGGCATCACTCTCCTCCCACATAAGAGATGCTCCCCCCCAATTTGGTGCCATCAGCAGATCTGATGAGCATGCTCCATCACCTCCTCCACTGATAAAGATGCAAATCAGGACAGCTCCCAGGACAGATCCCTGCATTACTGCATACTGTTACTGGTCTTCAGGTAGCTTGTGACCAATTAACCAAGACCCCCTGAGCACACCCAGTCTTTACCCATGTAGTTGTTCTCCCACCCTGACAGTCATGCTCTGACTTGGATACAAGAATATTGTGTTGAAAGTATTGCTGAAAATAAGGTGAATAGCATCTTGAAGGCGGGTGCAACCTTTGCTTTCCCCAGTTACCCAGTAACATTCCTGATCTTCATGATCTTTTTCAAGATGTCAGAAAGCAGCCTTGCAAGAATAATTTCTCTCAGCTTCCCTGAATACAACATGTGGATTGGTATGGGTCAAATAGCTAATCTTAATCCATGGCTGTATATTCTCCCCCTTGAACTCTGCTTTTAAGTAAATACAGGAGCCTTGCACACCTTGTTGGTGAAGAGACAAAGGAGACAAGGAATACATGAGGCTTATCTGTGCTTGCTGTCACTGTGTCTACTCTGACATTCCCTTGTTTTCATCTTGAAATAAAAATGGAATTTTAAAATATCTTATATCTGAGATGACCTTCTCTGGACTACCTAATGTAGAGTCACATGTCAAATAATTTAACACCTACTGAGAGTACATAGATCCATAAAAAAAAAAAGAAAAATATTTTCAACTCTAATGTTGGATATCCCTGATTTATTTAGGAATGAAGTTTATTTGGACTTTTCAAAACTTACAGTTTAATAATGAAATATAGCTTTTATTAGGAGAAAATTAATCTTCTTTCATAGCAGACTTTCTGTGAAGGCTTTTTGTGTAATTTATTTTCTTGTGAAAAAGCTTTTTTTGTGAGAAGCAATTAAGAATTCAGCTTTGTTCACTTGGCCTTTAGTGCTTTGTAGCTACAAAATCTGTTTTCTCATATGATTTCTTCTGAGTGCAATATTGCAACAATTTTTTTCCACTCATGTCAGGAGCCCCAGTATAGAGCAAATTTCTTCAATGCTACCTTCCTTATTAATTTCACAGTTAGCAGAGAGGTACTAGCTGCCCTGAAAAATAACATTTAAAAATGTCTCTCAACAACTCTCATCCAGCTTTGATACTGAAGTGATTTGAAAGATTAAATACATTTTCTTGATAAGCTCTTATTAGGCAGAGGAGATTGTATAAACATGTTGACATGCTCCATTGTAACTTTGCCTGTTTAATTCTTTTATGTATTAGCAGATGTTGCTTATTAAGTATTATAGGAGCCTGTTGGAGAACAGGGACATCACTAAACACCATTTTTTACTTTAATTTGTGGTACTTTACTGTAGTTTTCAGGGTTATACAGATTGGTATCTTTCCCAATCATCTTGGTAACATCGTCATTCTTCAGGTTATTTTTAGACAGCCAAGGTCTGGTGCTGTAGTTCAGCAGAACCTGGTAATGTTCACGCTGCAGCTCACAGGATTACATTTTTACATTAAGAGGTTCTGTAATCAGAAAACTGTGAAACAATCTCAAGCAGACATGAAATCACAGCTTCATGGTGGATTTTGAGATTCAGCCTCAGACTTTGTAGGCGTGACTGCTCTCTGCTGTGTACAGTCTCATAGAATGGGGGCAAGGATATCAAGGACCATTCAAGTCTAGGCCTGTACATAAATAACCCTTATCATATATGTGGAGTTCTGCCACTACAGTGATTCGCCAGAAGGGCTGACTTACAATAAAGTCTCTCCACCAGCTTTTTGTGTGTTTAGAATTATTATCACCCTCCATGGGATTGGCTTTGAAGATCCCTAGAAGAAAACTTAAAATTTGATCTTCTGGGAGAAATTTGCTGAAATTATTTGTGGGACCTTCTACTGAGATGATGAATGTCTACGTTTCTCTTTTAGTCACTAGGGTCCAGTTTACTGTTTAAAGATAGTTTAGAGCAATAAAAGCTTTTGTGGATGCAGAGCATCAAGTTGTCAGTTAAATCTGAGCAAAGGGAAACCCATAATCAGGAGAGAAGGAAAAGGGATTGGATCTAGGGTTGGATTGCTAAAAGCAGAGTAATGTTACAACTGGAGTGAACATCCTTATCTGCTGGGTTGGGCCTCCCAGCCCATGTGGTAATCAAGACTGGGGCTGGTTTGGGTAAGCAGGTGGCTTTGGAACCTCAGGTTAAAGTAAACAAATGAAAAAAAGAGCCATCAGTTAATAAGATATGTAAGTTGTTTATACAAAAGAATGAAATTAAAAACAAATAAGGAGTAACAGAAATAAAAAGCAATCAATCAAACAAAAAGAATCCAGACCAAATCCAGTATGTTATTACAACTAGTAAGACGAAAAAATTGAGAGGTCCACGAAGTAATGTTAGTTATGTTGGAAGATTCTTCCTTTAATTGAGCTTGTACTTCAGCAAATACATCTAATAACAAATCTAAGATTGTCTTTCCACTACTTTTCTGTTCTCCATTTAATGAGTTTTCTAGAGACATCCCTCTAAGTATTTCCAAGGATAGTTATCACAGTTATCTGTACTTCTTTACTATCTGTACTTCTGTCAGTTATCATTTTGGCTGTATATTCTTGATTTTCTTGCACTTTCTACTTCAAAGCCTTTATACTCTAAAGCTGATAACTCTTTTTTCCCCCTGTACAGCAATGCTAGTTGCTGATTCAGTGTACAGTTTCAATTCACAGCTGAAATCAAGCACAATAATTATTTCTGTACTTTATATTCACTTCTGTTAATACTGGCCATTGTGGCAGGATCTTTTTCTAAAGTAATTACAGAATTAATTCACATTTGGTCCTTAATCCACTTTAATTTCCAGTAGCTGAAACAATTGCATCTTATTGATTAACCACTTGCATTTTGAAAACAAGTCACTAAACTTGACTATCATTATTTTGTTGAAGAAAATTTAAAGGGAAAAAAAAGAATGATTGATATACAATTTCTTGTTCAGGAAATGAGCAGCAACTGATATTTTTTAAGGAGCAGGACCACTAACCTTTGCTGCAGTGGATCAGTGTGTTATAAATGCTTTCAGTCCACTATTAACTGATTGTGTAGCCACAATTATTGTCAGTAGAACTTAGGAAGTTGGCCTCACTTTTCCTTACTCAGTTAATCAAGGTATGAATGTCTATCATTGCCCAAATTTCCCACCCCCACTGAGTGGCATCATTATGTTCAGTTCAAAATAAGGCATTGCTGTGTTTAATTCTAGGTTAGCCACACACAGGGAATGAAGAGTCCTAACCTATTTCCCCACACAGCTGCCCCAAGATTAAGGACAGCCTTCAAAATTCTAAGCAACTATTTCTTGAGTTGTGCTTGAATTTGGCCTTCTAAAGAAAGCTGAGAATAGTGTGTAACTCTAACATGAAATGTGAATAAATTGTTTACAACTGTGTGAAACAAATAAGTGACAATGAAATATGAGCAGATTCTGAGTGCAAAGGCAATACAGCTATTTATCGACTATAACCTCCAGGATCCTTTCTAGAAAAGTGAAAATTACTGTGTAGATTTTTAATTTAACTTTACAACCACATGAACTAAAAAAGAAAGGAGGTTTAATTCAGGAATCTATATAACCACTAATTAGCTTTCTTGTACAGGGACAGGACTTTAAATTCAAAAATTTAATTAGCTATTTCATGATTTCATAATGTTTTCTCCATTTATTAGGCTCATAAAAAATGTATTTTTATTAGAAATTGATGTGTGTTGAAATAGTTGCATAACAGAAGTAGACTACACTAGATAAGTGAGGATCTGAATCACAGGAACAGATAACCCATGTATTTAGATGTCTTCATCATAAAACTAATTAATATACAGAACTTCATAATAGTTAGAAAAACAAATAATGTGACAAAGAAGCCAATGAATAGAATCATTGTTAATAGTAACACAAACTTGTTAAAAATGTAAAAGACTCAACAAAAAAATGAGTACTTAAGCACTCAGTGCCTGACAGGTCATATTTGGAATGCGAATTCACATAATTTTTTAAATGAAACCCAAATTCTTTTCCATTTACAAGTCTCCATTGAAAGGGCTTTGTGTATTTGTTGATCTTCTTCTAAACATTCATTCAATGGTTATATCCTGAAGAATCTGGTTACTTGGTCCTCCCTATATCACAAGTATTTCAGTTTAGTAGTCCTAATGCAAATTCTTAGGGTTAGGCCACTGATGAAATGCACTACAGCTGTTCTTTTCCTTGTATTTTGCACCAAGTAACTGCCAGATAAGCATCAGAGCCAATTTGGGTAGCAGAGACAAGAACCATTACTCTGCTCTGCCAACTGAACACACAAAGCTAGAGAATTATATTTCTGCTGATGCTCTTTCCTCTCAGTCCATAAATCATAGAGTCATAGAATAGTTTGAGTTGGAAGAAACCTTTTAAATGTCACGTAATCTAACCCCCTGCTATGAACAGAGACATCTTTAACTAGATCAGATTGCACAGAGCCCCATCTGACCTGGCCTTGAACGTTTCCAAGGATAGGACATCTGTCTCTTTTCTGGGCAACCTGTGCCAGTTCTTCACCATCCTCATTGCAAAAAATTATATGCAATCTAAACTGAACCTCCTTCAGTTAAAAACCATTACTCCTTGTCCTATCACATCAGGCTCTGCTAAAAAATTTTACCCCATCTGTCTTACAGATCCCCTTCAGGTACTGAAATGCTACAGTAAGGCCTCTCTGGAGCCTTCTACATCTCCATGCTGAACAACCCCAACTCTCTCAGCCTTTCTTCACGGGAGAAGTGGTGTTCCTTTCTAAACAGCAAAGTAATTTTAGCAAGAAGGCTATACAGCTTGTTCTATTATTGTAAAGTTTTCAGATACTCTCTTCTTACCAGAGTTTGGGGGTGAGAAGGACTTGGAATCCATCTGCCTGAACCCTGAAGAAAGCTGCATTGAATCTAGTACTTATAAAAAGAATAGAAATAAGGCACTGCCATAATTTCTTCTAGTTATGTTTTAGAAACAAAACAGTAGCTTTGATTAGTCCTTAGAAAATGTAGTTATTAGAAAAATTGTCTGTTTCTGTACAAAGTTATTACGGTCACATAGATGTAAGGTATGACTGCAACTAAAAAAAAAAAGTGGGGAGGATTGCTACATCCAGTGCTTTGTTTGGACCTCATAATAATGCAAAGCCTTTACTGGATTTGTGTGCACTTACATGTTTCTAAAAAACAAGCAGTTATTTTAACAATAACCTTAGAAATCTTTTGTGCAACTAGCAACTGACTAAAGAAAATACAAGGTAGCTGTAAGAGTAAAATAATGATATCTATATATATATTGGGTTCACAGCTACAAAGAAATAAAAAAGATCCTTAACACAAGTATAAGCGACCACAGCAAATGGACAGCCCAGATTGGCCCAGACTATTAAACAGATCTGTAATACTGAAAATTCACATACAGCTCAGTCCTATATGCATGAGAATAGGTGCTCTTTGTGCTGTTTGAAATAGCTCAAAGAACACTTAAAATTACATCCTACAGGCAGCTGAATTTACCTTTTTTTCCCCTTTGATGAAACAGGTGTTTTCCTCTCACAGTATGAGAATATCTTTAATGAGACACAGCTATCATAACACCACATTTTCTTTTCTATTAAAGGAAGTGTATTGCAAAGCCAGGCAGCAGAATCAGGGGCTGAGCCTACACCTGCTGATCTTGCCAGGCAGCAAATTTCCTTGCACAATATAATTCAGACATTCATGATACAAAGTTAAAGGTAGAAGAAAAGTTTGCTATCACAACATTGCAGCTCGTTTTGAAGATTAAAACTGAGTTTGAACATTTTCAGCTGCAATGGCTGCTTTAAGCAGCCTGGTTCAGATGCCCAATGAAATCTAGTATCTCAACACCTTTTATTCCACTGATAGTTAACTCAGGAAGAAACAAAGAAATAAATATTACAATCGCTGCTGTGCAAATATTGTTATTTAACAAGGCAAATCATTAGATATGTGAGATTTCAGTGATTCAGTGTTGCTAGACTCAAAGATCTCTTTGTTAAAAGGGTTATATGCTTCAGGTTGAAATTGATTTTATACCTGAATGATGTTACACTACAATGTTCTCTTTTTATTTTCTAGCAGACAAGGAATATCTGTTGAGACCACCTATAAATCCACAATCTTTAAAAAAACCTCATACTCTGAACATGTTAATCCATAGTGAAAAATATTGTTAATTTTGTGTCCAGGAATCTGGACTTGTGAATTACTGGTGAATATGTGTGTCAGCTCCTTCCTTATTTAGTAGCAATGTCTGGACATGAAAGCATATTAACCACAGATTAGTTGACTCAGTAGTTAGCAAAAAAATGTGTTTTCCTTCCTACCTAGCTTTTTGTATCATATTAGATACGGATGAGGTAAACAGACGATAAAGCAAAAATATACTAAATTATCAGGGTGAATTTTAGCAAGCAAAAATATTCACTGTCACACGAAAAAATTCTTCACAGCTTACCTTAAAGTTTATTGTTGAAGAATATTTAGATAAGAATCAGTGTTTTTTTCCCATTCTCAAAAGATATTTGTACATGTACATAACTAAATATATTCACGTTTCATATGGATGTACATGTATATCAATAGATAAGCACCAGAAGCACAGGTACACACACATAATCTCAGTCTCTTATATGATGTTATTGTATCTGAACTGATGCTTCTGCTTTTTTAAACTTTCTTATCAAAACACAGTGTAGTGCACAGGTACCCTTCAGCTTTGGTAAAGCACTAGAAATTTGATCCTATTAGCAGTGCTGTACTTGCTTATTTATGATTGAAGGAAAAAGCTGCCTTTGTTAGTATGAAAGGCTGTTTCTTAACAAATTTGAAGGAACAGGTCTCCTTTGGCAATTGTAGTTCAGCTTAATTAGGCACTGAGTCCACAACAGGCATTGGGAATCACTTGTATAGAATCAAGAGATGTAAAAGGCTGCAGTCACAGAGGAATGTCAAACAGTTCACACAGAGAGCAAACTCAGATAAACTCTATCTTGCAACTAAAATCGATGGCCAAAACTCACAAGCAATGAGGGTCCCCACAGCAGCACTCCAGTGTCATTTAACAGGTGATGGGCTCCATTCCAGGGGCGTTGTTACTGCTCTGACATTGACCCAAAGAGCCCACACACACATGTCCCCCTAGGAGGAGTCTTGCTCAGGGGTACCCAGAATGTGGGTTTGGAGAATTCCAAAAGATAAGGGGCTTTTGGGCATGTCTCAAACACTGGTACTGCATGGCTGTGGAACCAGTCAAAGACTGTTGGCAACAACAGACAAGAATTGTTGATGATAACCAGGGGCTGTTGGTATCAATATGCTATGAGAAAAAACAAAATTTGGCTGGAGAAAGAGGGCCATGCAGAGATAAGGCAGCACTTTTCTGAGACAAATATACTTATTATAGTTCCTGGAGATGAACACAACACAGCACAAGTGCAGGAAGGAGGCCAAGAAGTAGACATGGACTATAAGGGAGAATTAAGACCACCAAGGATCCCCAAAGCCCTCAGACCCATTTCCAGGAAGGCTGGCCAGAAGAGACATCACATGATAACTAATTTGCATAGAAAGTGGAAAACTGGTCTTTGGGGCAGAGAAGCCTATACATAAAAAGGTGCCACCCCCCAGGCACAGGTGACATCCCCGAGACCCTGGGCATCCCATCAGCTGGACTGATGTGGCTGGATTTGTGGAGAAACCACGGTTATCGTCTGGATCAATGTTGGAACAAGCACTGGTGATTTTCTTATTTCCTTCCCTTTCCCTTTCCCTTTCCCTTTCCCTTTCCCTTTCCCTTTCCC
>JAHLSL010000009.1:25545814-25581050 GCA_025920805.1 Petroica traversi
TTTCCCTTTCCCTTTCCCTTTCCCTTTCCCTTTCCCTTTCCCTTTCCTCTTCTCTCTTCTTTGTTTCTCTTTTCTTTTCTTGCCTGCCTGCCTTTCTTCCTGCATTTCTGCCTCCCCTCCATTAATATTTTTCTTTCTCTCTTCCTCTTCCCCTTACCATTTATCAAAAGCCCACTGCCATGTGTTTATATAGTACATCAGGGATTAATATTCCAGTTCCCATGCCAGGGGTTTAATTTACTAACAAAATTTTCAGGTGGCTTGTGGGGGGCTCAGACTTTGATGCTCCTCTCGACCACGATCATTTACAAATCTTGAGAGCTTCCTTCTCCTTAACGGTGGGTGGTCCCAGGGTTTGCCACATCCAGAGGGTGTGAGGGTCACTCACGGGTATCCAGGAGAAAACAAAGCAGCCACTGAGGCAGGGAAGGCTCGGTGCTCGGTGCCGGGAGGTGCCCGAAGGCCGCGGCTGTCCCAAGGGAGGGCGTTCTGTGGGGTGGGTGCGTGCAGTGAGTGCCCCAGCCATGATATGGCGCTGCAGCCGCCAGGGCAGCACCACGGGGTGGTTGTGGAGTGGTTGTGGGGTGGTTGTGGGGCGGTTGTGGGGCAGTTGTGGGGCGGTTGTGGGGCAGTTGTGGGGCGGTTGTGGAGTGGTTGTGGGGTGGTTGTGGGGTGGTTGTGGGGCAGTTGTGGGGCAGTTGTGGGGCGGTTGTGGGGCGGTTGTGGGGCGGTTGTGTGGGGACGCTCCCGGTGCTCGGGATCCCTGTGATCCTCGCCTCCCTCGGCACATTCAAGCAGTGCCTTCCCACTCATGTGCAGCTCAGATAAAAGTGCTATCCAAACAAGATAACAGGATCACAGAAGTGTACAGAAATCCAGATTTTGGAGTGCTATGATATATTTGAAAGGTCCTGGATAACTCAACTTGACAGCTGCCTGCAGCATCTTTATCTGCCCTTTCTTCAACAGTTGCCATATCCTCTTTTTTTTTTTTTCTCATCTTTTTTACTGTTTCAAGGTGTGCCATTTCCTTTGGTCATTTTTCACACATTTTTATGTTTTAGTTTGAGCAAAAAATCGAAAACCAACTAGCTGTAAGATAAAATAATTAACCTTCATATTAGAAAAAACCTTCATAAAACTTACAAAATAAATGTTTCTGAAGTATGTGTCTTATATAGGCATCATAGTATCAGATAAGAGATTCGTTGGCACCTGTTTGATACCTGAATGGCAGATCTGCCCAAATATCTGCTGTATTGCTGTTTATTACTCACTAGCTATTTATATATACACTGTTCTTATTTAGAGTGTTTCCTGCCTATTTTCTATATTCGTGTACGATGAACATACATTTTATGTGATGTGTATAAAAGTTTAACTGATGCAGACCAGCAAAACACAACTTTTTGAGAGAATAGGAAATTCACAAATAATAAACATTTGAGGCAAAGAAAAAGGAAAGGTTGTGGCACAACACATACAAGGAAAATAGAGTACAGCAATCCTTGTGCCCATGTTCTAGTTCGGATATTACCCTAGTACAGTACAGAAGAAATATAACCACTAGTTAGCCATAGTTTGTGTGGACTTCCTTTGAAGTTTATAGATTTTTTGTAACTTGAAGATTGGTGTCAGTTCCTCAGAGGATGATTTAGAACTAAGACAGAAGAAACATTGCTATCTGAATCCCTTCACAGAAGCCTATCACCAGCAAACCAAATGTAGTTGTTTTATTTCCCTCGCAAAACATAAGAACAAGAGATCATGGTTGAACAAAATAATTTTTATCTGCAGAGTAAAGGTTTCTTTCCATTCTTGTGTGTCCACATGAACTACTGCTCTGCTTTCAAAACCTCTCAATTTTGAGTAAACGTTTCTGTATTTTTAACTTTCAGTTGTGAAATCAATATAGTCTATTTGTCCACTTCAATTTAACAAGATCACTAATCCTTCAAACTAATCCCAGTGAAATTGCTCCTGTGTTTTAGCAATGAATTAAAAAAGAGGGAAGGAAAAAAATCATTCTGCATGCTCAGATCATATCAAGTCTGTACAGTGAAGATAGGCAGCTGCTGCCAAAAGCATTGGCAGAAAGAGTGACTGCTTAAAAGCTCAGTCCCAGACTGAATTTGTGCCATTCTAATTTCACCACTAGACATGAAGTTATTCCACATTACTACTATGAAAAACATTTCTGTCAGAAATACTGACAGAGGAATAAAATGTTTTGTTAATTTAAATTTGCCTTTATATAAAGACTTTTAATTTATAGTTTGTATTGAATCTCTTTACTTATGGAAGAGTCTTAAAAGAGGAAGCATTGTGATAAACTATTAAGACTACATGTTAGAAAGCAGAAAGCAAGTGTCAAAGTTTGGCATATAATGATAGAAATTCAGAACTCAGAATCCCAACAAAAGGATAAATATCTTAAGCTATGCAGTTGATACAGATACAGTAGCAGGTATTAATGTCACAAAAGAATAAAAATGTTGACAGCAAGTCAAGAAGTATTAGATTCCCGTGGAGTCTAACCTCACTGTGAGGTATGTGAAAAATTCTAGTCAAGTTATTACTCTCTCTTAACATAAATTTTTAGTTTGCAGTATTGCAAATTATAATACTGGTGAAGAAAAATTGCCAAAACTTCCGGGTGATTATATCCACCCATGGATGGGCTGGGGAGAATTGCCCCAGATTTTCATTTTCTTCCTGTGTGAGCCTGCCATATACTTCATCTTCTTTCAAACTGATTCTTTTGGATCAGAGTCAAATCCTCTCATGCTGCCTGTAAATCTGTGACCAGAAGTTCTAATTCAGGTCACGGTGCATCAGTCAGACATTCAGAGATAGCCTGTTGTTGTTCAGAAATACTGTGAAAGTAATGTGCTACTGCAGTGTGATATAGTAGGTTAAAAAACCCCTTCAAATATTTCCCTGTAACAAGGAAATATAACCATGGCCTGTGTTTCCCGAATGGAACTGCCTGGAAACTCTTCAAGAAATCAGATATTCTTTGATACTGAAAGTTTTCATGGAAGTGAATCTGTTTCAACTATTTTTCCCTGTCACCACAATCAATTTGGATGTGAAAGAGCAGAAGCCCCTTTGCCAGAGAAATAGACCCAAGCATTCTGGCTCTCAGCATCTTCCCCAGGCTGCTAGGCTACAGTTACCGCAGCTCCTATTTCTCCTTCAGAAGCCAGGAGGATCTGTCTACTCCAAAAGTCTGGTCAAGCAGCGGTTAGCTCAGCCTTCTGGCAACCTAGATTCTTCTTGTAATTTTGATTTAATGCATTATTCACCAGCTCCCTTTTCTCTGGCTTGGGTAATGCTGTTACTCAAAAGGTGCCTGAGTACATTTCAGCAAGATGAATTGGACCTCAGAAGAGAAGGAGGGTGGGATTCGTGCACACTTGTCATGAGTAGCCCCTATCTAGAGGGATGGCTGAAGACCAGCTGAAGACACAAATAAAGGGAGAACTACATGAGTGACTATGAAATCAGCCTTTGTTTATTGTATCTTTTTGTTTAAATTACAAGGTACAGAGAGAGATATCGAGATAGATGTTGAGAAATGCAATTAAAAATTAAGAGAAAAAGAGTAGAAAGTGGTAAGATTCCTTTTCCCTCTTCTGAAGAGATATTCTTGAATGTAGTAAAGTACATGAGCATTTTCACTCAGTTTATGGGGGGGTTGTGGGTTTTTCAAATGTTGGGGAGTTTTATGAAAGGAAAATGTTGACTCCTTTCTAAACTGATTGGTAAAATATGGAAGCAGAATAAGAGGAATGGATGAGCATTTGTATTTGTGGACAAGCTGTAAAAATTCCCAAACGCAATAAAACTTATTTTTAAATGTAGATATAACCACAATAGCATTTTCCTAGCTTCACTCTCTGCATACTTGTAAATAATTAAGACTAGAGCTGTAGCTGAAAAGTATTTTCTTTCCAGCAGAGGGACTGTAAGAGCTAAATGTGAATGTGTTAACTGAATTATCTCCATAAAAATAGAGCTGATCAAATTGAAAAATAACCATAAAGGTAAGAGAATTAAAACATTTAGAGAGTAGGTTAGGTGCTTGGACTGATGCCCTTAGCAAATACAGCAAATAAGGGAACAACAATGAAGACATTCAGAGGTTGCCATGTGCTATTACGGGAGGAAAAGATAAGCGCTGTGATTTTTACTGAGGATATTGCCATGATAATGCCAAGGGGTCAGTGTTTTGTGCTGTAAACTGATTGTCACATACACTGTAAAATGGGCAGTTATACAAGTGATATTGCAGTGGATCATCTTATTTTTAAGTGAGCACATTTTTTTACACAAACGTGATCATTAAATAACAACAGTATGTTTCTAAGTCCGTAGAAAATGCAGCCTGCTTTGCTCATGAGCATGGCCAGAGGGTTGAAGGAGGTGCTTCTTCCCCTCCACTCGGCTCTTGTGAGTTCCCATACAACAAGGACATGGAATGTTGGAACAAGTTCAGAAAAGAACTGAAGCACCACAGGTGCTCAGCTTGGAAAAGAGAAATTTGTGTGGAGACCTCATAGCAACATTCCAGTATTTGCAGGGGTCCTGCATGGGCACCAGAGAGAGACTCTTTGTCAGGATCTGTAGTGATAGGACTAGAAATAATGGGTAGAAAACTGAAAAAGGGGAAATTTAGGCTGGATATTAGGAAGAAATTCTTTACTGTATGGGTGGTGGCACATCAGATCTCGTTTCCCAGAGCTGTGGATGTGCCATCCCAGGCAACGTTCAAGGCCAGTTTGGACAAGGCCCTGAGCAACCTGCTCTAGTGGGATGTGTCCCCGTGCATGGCAGAGGGGCTGGAACTATAAAATCATTAAAGTCCCTTCCAACCCTTAACATTCTATGATTCCATTATTTATTTTAGTAGATGCTTCTGGAAGACAGTGCTGCATCTTTCATGCTTTTTTCCTGGCAATATCTTTCTTCTTGGTGGCATCTCAAACAAAAGCAAAAGTCTCTGTGTGCAAAGGATAATGCAAGTGTTCTTCCTTCCCTTCATATTTCCAAGAAATTCCATTCTTTTTTACGTCATCATGAATGCAGACCTTTCAGTGCTCAGCAGACTGAAATTATTTTTTTAAAGTGTCAACATTTTCATTCAGATCATGGAATCTAGGATTTCGTATTCTTATAGCTTGTCATTATCTTCACATTGTTTGGTATGAGAAGGCCTTTTCTCCTTCATAGAGTGATGTAAAATCACTGTTTACAAAGGAAGAAATGTGGGGATCTTATTGAATAATTATGACTACCTCTTTCACACCATAGTATGCTGAGATAAATTCTCACATGCTTCATCTTTCTAGACAGTAGGGATCCAAGGCCTTTGGATTTTTTTAGACCACTTAGGAACCTGCTGAAAAGAGAAGAGTGAAAAAAAGGAAAGGACGCTTTTATTCTCCCAGGGAGAGAAAAGAGCATTTTTTTGTATTGTACCTCGACCAAGAATACTGCATCCAGCTGGGCCTAATCAAACCAAGAGGAATACATGGCAGTGTTTGTGTGCAGAATGCACTCACACTCCAAGACACCGTATGAGACATAATGCATGCTGTCAGACTTTCTCCACTCTGCAGCATATTATTTTTTAAAACCCATTTTATCTCATACAGATCCTGTTAGTGATTTTTTAATTTATTTTTTAAAACTCAGTGCATCTACTCATGTTTTAAAGATCCTTTAAAGAGTCAAGGCTTTCTTTCTGTCTCAGAGATGAAGCACTAGGATGACAGTCAGAAGAGGGTTATTTCTTTCCCTATCTCTGATGTTGATTGAGTGTGTTACCTTGGAGGATTCAACTTCTCACTCTGAGACTCAGTTTCTAACATCAAAAACTGAATAAATACCGAAACCTCAGCATGGATATTGGTAGATATTTATGTGACATATTGAAAAGAACACAAAAACACAAGTAGGTTATAACACTGCTTCCTGCAGTTTCTAGTGATGCTCAATGCTTAATGACAGGAGATGGTTAGTCCTGTTTTGAAGGATGGTTTTAATACTCTAGAGTTGTTTTTCTTTGATTCTGTGGATTCACACACTCCATGTATGAACTGAAGTGGATTTTTAGCATCAACAATATTCTGTACCGAGATACACTGAATGAAGGAATTGTTTACATGCTACCATCTTCTCTTGTTGGATGCTATTTTGTTCTTAAAGTATGCATCTCCCATGCATTTACTTTATGACATGCATGAGCTTATGTATCTTTTTACAACCCCTTCACCTGCCTCTTATCTGGGCTGGAAAGCTATAATTTATTCAATAATTCCTTCTACAGTTTGATACTTTTAAACATTTTTCATCACACACCTTGTCATGTGGAAGGCAGCTTTCCTTGAACCCTTTATATTGGATCAATCTATCAGCACAGCAAAGGAAGACAAGACCCTTGTGCTCAACCAGCCTGTCAGCACCCTGTTACATAGACCCCACTGAACAGCCCATTGTATTGAAGTGTAATTCAACAAATTTACTCAGGGTCATGCACTGGCACTCTTATTTGGAATATTGTCAGTTTTGTCAGCTCTGTTATCTGTTCCCAGCTGCTGCTAGTGTCCTTAAAGGACTCACATTAAACAGTGTATGGAATAATACTCTTTATTAATAAACACACTGATAGAATAAGACTGTGATGTTCAGAGACTGTAAAAACTATCTTGAAGTGTTATACAGACAAGCTCCTATCACCAATGAAAACTAGGTCAAGATAATCATTCAGTGTGCATAGGATAATGTTTTTACCCAGTAGGTGTCCCAAAGAAGGAGAAGACAGGTTCAAGTTGTTGACTAATCCCAGAAGTTATGATGGAGTCTTCTCGGCATCCCTCCCCCGCATATCCTTGAGGGATGGGAAAAGGTAACCTTAAAGTTGATGTCAGTCCATGTTGAAGTGGGGTTTGACTGACTTTAGTAGGGTCCAGAAAAGTAATGTGTGTTCTCGAGTTAATGAAGGAAAATTCCTTTTTTGATTATCGTCTAAATAATTCTTTGACTTAGTTCCCAATAGCTGCATTTTTTCAGATAGAGCAACCTCTGTGTTGCTCAATACTTTGTTTCATATTTGCAGTGTTCCTGCACTTTAGGTGTGCAGACTCTGCCCCTGGTGAGCTATAGCCAAGACATGCACTCCTTGCTGACCTTTGTTTTTTTGGTCTTCTCCCGTACACCTCCAGACCTTTTTTAATTCTGCTAAAATGTTTTCACTAGGAAGAATTATAGACAATATTCAGATGTGCCTATAACACACATTTCTTTTAAAAAGGGCATAATGAAGTTTCTTGTTTTGTCTGCCTTTTTTTTTTTTTTCAAAATTATTCATAGAATTACATTTGTTCTCTTGAGTGCTCTTGCACTGATCTGACCTTTTCACGGAGCTGTGTGTTATGACCCAGAAATCTCATTTCTCAGTAACGATTGTCACCTGTCAACCCATCACTGTTTGCACAAATATTTGTTATTGTTTTTTCTAATCCTGTTCAAGTTCCAGGTGTGTCTGATACATAATCTCTGCCAAGATCCCCAGATTCTTCTATGCCCAGTGACTCTCCTAATTCCAGTGTGGATTTTATTGTATTTGTTATCCCCCAGTGACTTCTCTTGGAACTATTCTACTCTGTATAAACAATCCACCAAGGGAAGGATTTAAACATTCAAGGCAACTCCTCTGTGTTACCTTGGGAATATCTGAATATTTGTACAAAAAGAAACAGTCCCAAAGAAAACAAGACAGACTGAAAGGATGTTAAATTTCATAGAATTCCTCTGTATTCAGGAGAAAGATATTTTTGGAAAGGTGGCCCAAAGTTTTCTCCACTGGCTATTAAGGACATTTAGCTTCCTGTATTTGTTCACCCACTTGACTCAGTTCACTGAACAGAACCTTCAACCAAGCATTTACAGAGGTAACACAAGGATTCCAACCATCCATCATTTAAGGTAAATTCCCTAGTTAATGAGAACTAGTAGTTCCTGAGTTTTAAGGAAAGTCTATTTCTTCTTCTGATTTGGACAATATACTCTTTACTGAGTCCACGAAACTTCTAGATGAAGTTATGGAATAATAAGTTAAGACGCCATACCCACAAAAATGTGAGTACGGAATAGTAAAAAAGTTAATGAGCATATGAAAAATAACTCCTCTGGAGTTAAAAGGGAAATAAATAAGATATTTTTATGAAAATTAAAGGATTAAGAAAAAATAGACTTTAAAATCTGTCTGAATCTTATAGTTTAATTGCAGCCAGCAATAAGGCAATATCAACCTTAAATCTGGATTTTGTGTTTTCAGTTCTGTGTTTTACATTTGTGTGACAATGAAGTTGTTGCAGTAAATCCATCCTTGTCCCAGGGCACTGGGCACCTCCATGGGCCCAAGGCTGGTAGGGTGCCCTCCAGGTGGTTGTGGAAAGAGCAGGAGGAACATGAGTACATGACAGCAGGAGCTGGACTTGGAGCTTTGTCAGGACCTTCAATAGAAAGCACCCTCCCAGCCAGTGTCTACCCAATGGCTTCTCCTAGGTGAACACTGGGAAGAAGTCACCCTCAACTGCACTGGCTCTTAACTGACCCAGATCCTTATCAGCTGAATCTGCAGGAGCCCCTGGGGATGCTCCCCCCAGCCCTTTCAATATCTTCTCCTCCCAAACTTCCTAAGTAAATACTAAAGATCACTGTCACTGCACTTCATGTGGACTGTAATATATGCAAAATACTCTGAGATTATCCACAAGGTGAAGCTTATTAAACATCATGGACAAGGACCGACTAATTTTTAAACAGTTATTGGGCATTGACAGGGTCTAGGCATGGACCTGCTTAAAGCTGCAAACTGAAGCATATCTTGACAGCCTCATAAACAGAACTTCAGATGTGAAAGAAATGCTAATGTAAAGGATGAAAGATTTTAGCTGGTTTGGAATGAAGCAGTAGGTTAGACAGAAAAGGAATAATTTCATAACTGAGAAACTAAGTACTTGGATTCTGTTTCAGTCATCTGAGGTGTCTTGTTCATCTCCCTTACCACGGTTCTTTGGAAACTGATAAGAAAGATGAACTCTAGTTAACTTTCCAGGTAACGTGGAAAGTAATCTGTGGGATCTGTCTCTTCCTACAATACTATTTATATATTTTGTGTAGTTTTTGAAAATAAACCCTCAGGTTAATACTGGGAATTGGGGCCTTTAATCTGAACACCTACACATGAAGTTTTGCTTTGTTTGTTTTCTGTACCTTGCAAAACTCTGTTCTTTGTTATGTGATGACAGCTTTCATGGGCTTGAGAAAAAAATTCTAAATGTCTCACCACTCAATTGCACAGTAGCTGGTATTTGCTGACAAGGAGTGCTGTCAGACTGGAGAGAGTGCAGAGCTGTGGTTGTTCAGCATCCTTGAGAGGTTCATACCTCTTTATTATGGGGAATGTCTTTCCATAACTTCAATTTAGATGGAATTTACCTTGCCCAGATTCAGACATGTAAGGTTTTCTTATGGCTAGGTCAGAGGAATCAACAACTTAAGTGGTTCTGGATTCTGAGATTTATCAAAGAACCTTCAGGCTTTTGCCCTACTTGATTATGTCACACACTTGCTCTAAAAAGTGCTATGCTTAAAAAAGAGTCAGTTTCCCTTCCCCACAGAGAGATTCCTGCTGCCCAGGGAGGGCAGGCAGACAGTCATGTCTGCACAGTGCCTTGCAGTTTCAGCCCAGGTCCCTGGGCACCCCCCATCATTTAGCTCCACTCATCTCTGACTTCCAGGATCATACTCCAGTTCCAGCATCTTTGCTCCAGCCACACAGAATCCAACCTTTGACTGGTCACCACCATGTCAAATAGACCGTAGCACTAAGTGCCATGTCCAGTTGTTTCTTGAATACCTCCAGGAATGGTGACTCCACCACCTCCTTTGAAGTACATTCCAATGCTTAACAACCCTACCCATGAAGAAATTCTTCCTTCTGTCCCACCTGAACCTTCCCTGGTGCAGCCTGAGACCATTTCCTCTTGTCCTGTCACTGCTGCCTGGGGTAAAAACCAGTAAGGCCTTTTAGTAATTCTGTGTGATTGTCAATGTGCACAAATACTTTGAAAAGAAATATGATTGTATTTATGTAACAGCAGCATGTCTCTGTATCCCTGAATCAGACCACTCACCACCTTTTCAGACCCTCTTTTTCTTTCTGAGACCAGTTCTCAAAAGGTCTTTTGTTTAAACAGTCTTACTTTCCAGAAGCCCAAACCCTGAGCTTTCCAACTTAATTAGTGTATGTGCACATGCGTTGCTTCCTAATTGGTGTTTCTCTCTCATGTCTCTATTAATGGTATAATTCAGGATGTGTCACATTTTCTCAGTACAAGTGTTACCAGAATTCGTGACCAGTCCACACTGGTTGCAGCCAGCAAGTTTCTGCTTGAAAATACAGAAGCTCAATTCCAGACATTCACCCTTACACACACACACACCCCCACCAAATTATCTGCTGCCTGTTAGCATTTGCAGTTTAAGCTATTTTTATTCACCTACAAGAGATTTAGACAGCTGCTTCTATGCTAATCGTGCCAGAGAGCCTTTGATTGCAACAGAGAAGAAAATACTTCTTTAGGGTATCTCATCTGCTTTAAAAGTGCCATTTGAAGATGTCATGGACTGAGTGATGGAAATCCCAATTGTCTTCATCTGTGAAGTAAAGGAAACACTTGGGGCTGACCTACAGCCACCTTGATTGGGTGGCTTCTAATTTTCCCAGCCGATTACAACATAAAGATGCAAATATTATTCTGCCTAGTTTGGAAAGCCAAAGGGCTGGGGTTTATGCAGGTCTGATCAGGTGTGAACACAGAGCAGCATTGCTGGTGCCAAGACAATGCTGAGGGAAAAAGGGGAGTCCATGGGTGGCTCAGGCTTCTCTATGGTCAGCAATGACTAAGAGAGACTGTTCTGGATCTCAGTTTTAGTTCTAAACAAGTAAGATTACTTAATTCTTCTTGGTCCTTAATATGCTCTTTGGAGCTGGCTTGCCTATTGGCTTTGTGTTTGGATTTGTTTTTACTCTGATGTTTTTTTTCTAGTACAATACTGGGGAAAAAAATGTCAACAGAATTAAACCTAGAAAATCCTCACCTATTCTATTCTCTTTCATTAGGTCCTGGACTCATGATATATTCATGCATAACTGTTTTAGGTTTGATTTTTTTTTTTCTTCTAAACTTTCACACTTCTGGTACAGACAGCAAATAATTTGTATTATATTTTAAGTACACGATGGAATATAGTGAACTTCAGAGTTTAAAAAAAATCCTTTTAGAACAATAGGCTTATTCAAAAATTATGCCTACACCTTTGGTAAGTATTTTTAAATATAAAGAGATAAGAAAACCCACACTCCAGTGCAGATATTTTGTTATTCCTTTTGACTTTCACATCCATTAAAGCAGCTTAAATTCAGACTGAACTTTTCTTTTGGCTTTAGGGAATGGCATATGTACATTTTTATCTTCATGTTCTTCTTTGACAATCACTCAAATGTCTATTTATTTAAAATTTAAGGTGCATTTACTAATTAGTGCCAGAGGAACTGTAATCTTAATAGGTCATAATAGGTCATATATGTCATATTGTTTTATATGCACCTAGGAATACCTAAAAATGAGATTAATGGGGGGGGGGTTTATATGTCAGATTTGATAACAGGTAAAATGGTTTAAATCTGAGACTTAAAAATTAGAATATGTCACATGAAAGCCTTATGTGCATCCAGAAGTCTGAGGAACTGAGGTGTCAAATAGCAGTGCCAAGGGAATATTTTAGTACTCTATTTTCTTTGGCATATGTAGTAAATAAATTTTAGCATATTTAAACACGTATTTTGTACCTGATATTTTATTCTCTGAATGTCTTTTGGATGGCATAACTTTTGAATATTGTAAGCTAGAAAAAACAGACTCAAAATTTTAAACTGCTCTTTGTCCTAATTGCTGTAAATTTATCATTTGGGGAGGAGGAATGAGAAGACACAGAGTAGTGTAATTTTTGTACTGTAGAAATATATTAATCTGCATATGCTACTGGCATAGGATGCTGTCTCTCTATCTCTGCAAATATTTGAGTTAATTTACTGGAAGCAGTGGGACAGTCTAGCTTTTACTTTTGCACTTGTGGGGCAAGTGCAAAAGTAAAAGTCATCTGAAGGTGGTCGTGGGGAATTACAGTATTATCTCCCCAAAGACTCTATTTCACATGCTTAATGTATTTGTGAGTCTGGGAGATGGGAACTTTGTGAATTTGAGAACAGATGTGCCTGATGCAGAGTGACATGTGGCAAAGCTGTGGTTTCAGCTTTTTTCTTCCGTTTTGTTTTTTTTTTAAGTGAATGACTCCCATTCCAAAGAAGGGAAGCCATAGCATTTCCTGTGGGTTGCAGGGAGTTCCTGAGAAGGGAGTGTATCAGAAGCAACTTTACAATCTAAAGACAGATTTTATGTGCCTTCCCTTTGTGAAGGTGACCTGTCTGTCAATTTGCCCTGGCACCACCTCAAAGATAGGGCTGCTCAAAGTAAAGACCTCTGCATGTGTTTTAACATGGGTAGCACTTCATTCCTCTGGGGTTTATTGTTAAAGCACTTATCAGGGTGGCTGAAATGTTTCAGAATTGTACTCTGACTCTAGATCTGTACGCCATTAGCGTGAGCATTAAAGAACTCTACACACCAGAGACAACTTTATGTTGCTATTGTGCAGAATCTTAGAAGGGATGAGCCATGTTAGGTCATCCAGAAAATATTTCTTCCAAAGCAGGAATTCTTTTCCTACTCAGCTTTCCAACCTTAACTTGCTCTACATCCATTCCTGTTTTAATGTTTCAAGAAAGAGTTACTACTTATATTCTAATCCATGTCATATTCTTACCTCAATGCAGTCAGCAATGAAGAGAAAAACCTATAGATGGTTAGAAGAAAGTGTTCTTTCATGGGAGACAATAAATTATTTTTTTCCTAATTCACTATTGGGTATATTGGTTGAGTGAAATCTTTTAAAATTTTCAAATATAGATTTTAAAGGGAAAAAAAATTAAAAGCACATTCTTATGTGTATTTTTAAGCAACATATTTAATAAAAACCTTGCATGAATCTGGAGATAATGGGTTTTTGTCAGTTCATGTTATTAATTATTTACAGAAAGCGCCTAAACCCCCAGAATTACTTTTTGTACTATATAAATAATGACATTCTCAATGAAAAACCTAGATAATCTACTCTATTATGGAATGGAAAAGACATCAAAGCAAAAATGAAGAGAGATAGACATCAAAAGGCAAAAAATTTAGAAATAAAAGATGGAAATGTATCTAGGAAAGCTTTTGAAACTTTTCGTCTTGTTTTAGAAGGTGAAAACCCTTTGGAAACAAGCTACTGTTAGCTATTTCACTACTCCATATTTCAGCACAGAAATAAGTGCAGAGTCTGCTTATTACAATAAAGTAGAAAACTGCTGCCTGAGATGTTCAGCGTTCCTGAGCTAAAAATCTGCACAGTTCCTTTTTTTCACTTTAACTCTGTAATGTATATTTGTTGAGTAGATGCTTAAACTCACCATGTACATATATAAGAAATAAATTAGTTTAAAAATCCAAACACTCTTATTATCCTTTAGCAAATATGAAACTAAATTATGTCCCCAGCTATCTCAGTGTAACCGGCTTTAGCTCAGCACAAATGGTCAAAATCGTGCTGGTGCAAATAAAAGAGATTTTGGTCAATCACTTCAAAGAAATGGGACTGATAAAATTAACAGTGTCCTTAGAACTAACTAAAATTGTTTTTGCATGCTGCTAGTGTACTTTATCTACCACAATAACTGCAATCTACCAGCACTTCAATGGCTATCTTCCTATTTCGGAATTTACAGGATTGACCTGAATCTTAACTTCCAGTCTTTCCTGAAAATTCGGTATTGCAAACCTATAGCTCAAATTTCACCCATTTTTATATCTATTCCTGTAAATGAATAGCTTAAATTGTTTTAATCTTTATATTAATGACAGGTATTTGACACCTGTTCCAGTGACACCACTAGAACACTTTGCCCTGATCTGAGTTTATGCTATGCCACCACAGCTATTTTTTCCCTACTAGCTAATTAACTTCAGTTTTAATTACTGTTCCTATACCAATAATATTTTCATAAAGCTTTGGTCCTTTTACCAGGACAAGGCAACATTTTGCAGTTATTGGCCAAAAGTTTGTTAAGACTGTGTAATAATTCTATGGACAAATATGTCAACAGACTACACCAATCTATCAAGAACAGACTAGCAGATATTCACTGAAATGATGGGCTGATAATTTGGCTTCATAACATTGCTGTTGGCAGCCATAAAACTGGAATTTTCCTCATTTCCTTTGTGACTTCAAAGTTAGTTATTGAGAGCACTCTCATTTCGTCTGCTATCTCACAAGTGAATATTTGGTATTAAGACAACAAATTTTCTTTGAGTTATATCCTGGTGGTCCTTTTTGCCCAGAAACTTTAAAGATATTACTTTTGGTCATATGTATGATTTCCTGATATATTTTATATATGGATTGGCAGAACATTGGTCTGTAAATACTTTTAAAATGCTAATTTTTAGTTGCAGAATTTTATATCCTTGAGGAACTAGTCGTATTAAGTGTCCTATGTTTATGAAATATATTGAAGAAACATTCAGTAAATAATAGTTAAATACTTCCATTTTCCCCACCTTTCTATTATATTAGAGGTGGAAAAACCTCCTACAACAATCATTAATCAGTCTACTTTTAATTAAAATCTCATGCAGAATATGGTGGCAAATGTGATTATATTGTTTATGTCTGCTGCTGTATCTGCTTGCTAAACAGAGCATAAAATTAAAACTTATATTTCTTGTTTTAAAATTGTTTTATAGAAAGATTTTTATTAGTATTTATTGCACTGATATAACTATTTTCAAAGATAAAAATCATCATGGTCTTTATTTAATGTATTATGTTCAGCCAGTTCCTCACAGAAGACCTACAAAGAGACCTTGGGCCCTTTTGACTGATGACAGACTTCATTTCCTATAGACATCAACCAGGTAGTTAAAATTATTTTAGTATTGCTATATCTTTCATTCTGAGATGTTCTCATCAAATATTGCTAAAAGCCTAATTCAAATGGTTTTGCTTTGTTCACAGTAAAAGGAACCACATCGCTCCTCTGATCAACACTTTGAACAGATCACTAAGAGACCTGCCAGAAATACTTGACCTTGTGAATCATGTGTGGACAATTAACTTATTCAGCCTATTCTCATCAAATGAACTAGTGAAGACCATTATTGTCACATGTACTTTAGAATCAAATGTTATGGTCTTTATTGCATGTGGCATTTCTACCTACAAAGACACAATCCTTAGATCTCCCTTCCCACTTTTTCTGTCTGTCTCCCCCAGGCAATTTCATAAAGCTTTGATTAGTCCTTCTTCCTCTGGAAATCTCCATTTTCCCCTTAAGGAAAGGATTTTAGATAAGAATACAGTAAAAGAGGGTTAGAAGATATAAACATAAGGATAATGAATAAAATTTATATTACATGTTCACAGATCCTCATATGTTGAATAATCAGTTTCCCTAAAGAGGTCTGTCTAATTGACTTTCATTTATATTAAAATAAAAACATTTTGCTCCCTTAAAAAATTAAAGTTATCGTTCTGCAGTAATGATATTAATATTTTATTATATTAATTAATTTTTATTACTTTATTTAGCTTTCAAAAATAATTTTATTTTATGGCAGTGAGTGACACAGATTCCTCTTTATTGTGGTGAAAAGCACTGCTTATGTCATTATACATATTTTCCTTTCATTTTACCCCCCTACTTTTCTTGAGTGGGTTTAAAAACAACCCCCTGTGTAATCATCTCTTCTCCATTAATTTTATTTCTTAGTCATGGCCTGAATGCTTATTTTTTATAATAATCATATTATTTCATAATGCCCTTTCAATTAGGTCTGATCTGCACTGATACTCTGTTGACATAATGTCCTCATTCTGGCCAGGACAGGGTTAATTTTTGCAATAGCCAGGAGGGTGACCTGGCTGGGACCCTGATGTTGTTTTATACTACCACACATCATCACTGGGGGAGGGGAAAGGAACTTTCTTCCATAGAGAGGGGAGTCCTTCTGATCTTGAAAACATGGTGGGGAGAAACATCTGGTATTTGCTTATTGTCACGGGCTCTGTGGTGAGCATTTCTGCATATGAAACTCTCTTTTTGTATACTTTGCTTATTAATATTGTTGCTATTATTATTCCTTTTCTTATCTCATTGTTCTTTCCAGTAAATTTTTCTTATCTCAGCCCATGATCTTCACCTCTTGTGCCTCCAGTTCTCAGCTCCATCCTGTCAGTGGGAAAGGGGAGGGGAAGCGCGACAGAGCTGCGAGACAGAGCCGCGTGTGTTTTGGGAGAGTCTTGGTGTCTTGATCCCCACTGAGCTGGGGAATACCATTCCTAAACCATGACACTTAACTATGATGGTTTAGAATGGGCTATTGAAAACTGTGTGTACCTGTATTACAGATTACATTTCACTTTTTTTCCCCACAACCTCAAATTAATGGAGGTTTCACGAAATATAGAGCAAGCACTCAATGAGGCAATTACAGAGATAAATTCACCCAACTCTTTAGGTGTACCTATTTTGTGTCAGAGTGTTTTCTCCCTTCCTTCTTTCCTGCATCCCTCCTTTCCTGAAAATGGTCCAGAATGAGGGTGTTTTCTTGCAGCTTGAAAAGAGACAAAAATTATTTTTGTCATGTACCTCCTAGATTCTTGATCTTCCAGATCTCCAACATAAATATGTGTATGCTGACTTTTTTGGTTGTACTAAAGGGTTTTGAGCTGATTTAAACATTGAGTTGTTAGGGTTTCTTAACATGTATAATTCTGATGGAAAAAAATCTCTTCCTTTTGGCATACCAACAAGAATAATAAACTCTGTCAGCAAGGCATGGTTGAACAGCTGTCAATGTGTTGAGGAGAGTAATCTTTTCTTTCAACTCAACAGCAGCCAAGACAGCTTGTCAGAGTGTATTTCAAAACAATAGACAACTCTGAATAAAGAAACTCCAGACAACTGAAAGTAGAAGTAGTTAACTTCATTCTGGAGGAATCATCGTTTGTTACCACTAAAGAGTCTTTAAATTCAGATCATGGAAAATTGCCTTAAGATTTTCAAAACATGATGATTAAATTGTGTGCTACTGAGATTACCATGCTCTTTCAAGTAATAGACAAAGAAATAAGAAGCGTGGCAATGGCAGATTCACTCAGTCAAATACTCTGGCCCTGATAGTGACCAATATTGAACATTTGGCAGGAGAACATAACAGATAAGCTTTGCAGCAACTTTTTAGCTTTTAGCCACCCACAATTCAGAGACAAAGTGTTGCATTTATCTCTGTGTTTAGCCTTCGGTGGAACTCTGTTCTACTAATACGAATAATTCCTTTCTGAGTCCATTTTTGCTTTAGGCATTCATCAACATCCCAAGGCAAAAAGCTTAAATACATACCTACTTTTATATTAGTCTGCACCAGATAGTTTCCTTTGATGAATTCTTAATCAGTGTAAGAAATTGTGAATAATCACTGTATATTCACTTCTCCTTATTAACTATGATTTTTGTGCCATTACCATTTGATTCTATGATTCATCCTTTTTTCAAAGTAAAGAATGTTACTCCACTACAAAATTAATCCACAGCAGTAATAAGGCTTTTATCACTTTTCCCATGTCTTTTTCTATTTCTACTAAATATATCAGTGGGAAGAAACAGAACTGTACAAAACATTCAAGATGCAGATAGTCTAGGGATTTATATGGTGTCAAGTTTTCTGCTTTATCCCCTATCTTATTGTTAATAATTCCTGATTTTATCTCTAGGTTTTCTGTAGAACACTGTTCAATTTGTCATTAAACAATCAAAAATTAGTCAAAGAAAACCCTTGTGAACTGGAGTAGTTCTATTTAAAGTACATCACAAAGTGACATATTCAGGATTGCTTTGTGTCTTACTTGATTTTTTTCCCCCCCCATGAGCACTATTCACATTTCAACTATGACTTATTTCCCACTCTTACAATATTGTGAGCTCAGTTACAATTAAATCTTTTGTAACAACTCTTTATGGTCAGTTTTATCTTTAGACATCTGGATCTTTTTGCTCCATTGTTATTCACAGCTTCACTAATGATACTCTACCCATATTATTTATAAATATACTGAACACTATAAATACCATAGGAATATATGGTGAGATTTATTCCCTGTAATTGTACAATGACAAATATAATTTTAGAATTATGTTATGTTTTCAAATCTACTCACAGCAATTATTTGAGAAGTTTATAGTACGACTAACATTAAATTCAAGGGCATAATTCATAGATGAAGAGAAAGAGAAATTCACAAACTTATATGAGAGAAGTGTGAGATTATTCATTACAGTCAATAAAGAGCAAATCCCACAGTCTGAAAATACTTCTCATTTTATCCTAAACTAAACATTTATATATGGCTCCACAATATTTGGAACATTTATGTTTGCAATATCTTTGTGTCCTTCAAAAAAATTTAGGAAATTTGAAGCAAAAGAAAAGTTCTTTTCAAATGACCCATCTTGAATCTTCATTATTGTAAAGTATTTTTAATCAGATTTTTTCATCTTTCAACTACTTTATTCTTTATTATGCTTTGTACTAATTTCCCTGATATAGAAAGCTGGTTTATTTTAACACATTTTGTTCTACTGAAATTAATTTGATTAAGTTACAACATTAGTAATCTGACTCTTTTTAGTTCTTCTGGGAAGTGGATGAATATTTGACAATTCCTAATGATTCATCTTAGCATTTTGTTCTAAAATTTCTTCTAATTATATGTTAGTCTCCAACAATTTCTTTAATTTTCCTCATTAAAAGAAAATTCCCAGGACAGACTTCACATAGCTCATATGCAGTGAACACCAATGCAAATAATGCTTTTATTTTTCCTGTTCATGTCTTCTCTTTCTCATTTCTTTTGAACACTCCTATTCCAACTTTCTCATCTGTCGACCTAACAGAATTTTTTGTCAGTCTTCCTGTTTAAATAATACTTTCCATGTATTTAGCAAGCTGTTTTTCAAAACATTTATTGGTCTGCTTTTTAATCATTTTATATTGACATTTTTATGAGCCAGCAGAGAGCCTAGAAGAGGAATTGCATCCTTGCTGGTATCAGAACCAATGAGGCCAGCAGAACTAGAGCAGTGTTTGTCCCTCTGTACTCACTGGTGAGGTCCCACCCCAAGGGCTGTGTCCACTTCTGGCCTTTCACCACAACAAGGACACTGAGGCACTGGAGTGAGTCCAGGGAAGGGCAAAAGAGCTGTCAGAGGGGCTGGAGAACAAATCTTGTAAAGAGCAGCTGAGGGAGACTGCAGTGAGGTTGCTTAGCCTGGAGAACAGGAGGCCCAGGGCAGACATCATCACTCTCTACCACAACCTGAAAGTAGGCTGAGGTTGGCCTTTGAAATGGAATTTTTTATCACCATAAACAATAAGGCAAGACAAACAGGAATTTGTCAGAGCTATGAAAACTTGCTCTGACTTGTGATCTGCCTCGGATTTCCATTTTTTCTTTCTCATGTCTCTAACAAGTAGGAAAACCAAGTTAAAAAGGAGTCTCTGCAAGACCAGAGGAAGATACAGGACTGCATTTTCAGGTCCACAAGTCATCCTATATTAAAGGAATCCCCATGACTGGTTCCATATGAGGACTTAGAACTGGCTCAGGGTACAGTGAAGGACAAACAGATAAAGAACATCAAACATCATTAAGGAGTGTTGGTTTGGTTAATGGCATCCATTGCAGACGAAGAAGTAAACTGAAGACACCCCATGCCAGCATAACCTGACAGGGAAAACCAGGCTGTAAAAAGAAGGAACTAAAACAATGGAAGAAAACTCCAGCAAATGTAACTATTTATTATCATGATTCACTGTCAGATGAGCTCCTCAGCTAGATCACATTAGGAGATTAACAATTTTAAACAATACAGAAATCCAGGAATCTTGCTAACATCCATGCTAACATTCATATGGAAATTTTCAAAGCAAATCGGTTTAGGTATACCAAGTTTCTAATAGTCATTAATTAATTTTAAGGTCTTTATATTCAAGTGCAACCAGTGAGTCCAGTTTGTCTGGACTTTTTCTTTAAAAAGAAACATTCAGTTGCTGGTGTGTATGAACATGCTTCTGGAAAGGAGGTAAAGGCCCAAAGATCAGTGAATGAATGGTGTTATTGGAGTTATTCTGTAGTTCTATGTGTTGTATATTACAAGTGTCATGTATACATCCTTGTAAGGAAAAAGATGAATATTTTCTGCTCGTTTCCTTGATAAATAGTGATTTAGAAGCATTGTTTGGGCTGTTAAAAAAGGCAACAGAAAGGAATGCAGCATGCTTTTTACAAACCAGAGTGTAATTTTTTGCATAAGTGGAAGATCCTTGTTAAATAAACTTTTAGCTTATTATCAATTTACACTATGAGAAAAAACATGAACAAAAAATTCTGTAACACACCTAAACTCTGAATAAGCAGAAAAATGAAAACTGAAGCTTTGTTCTTTAATTCAATGTAACTTTTTAATTAAATGCATTTTTCCTACAGTAATGTGGTATATTCAATCCTCCTTGAAATATCAATTCTGAAGGCTATGATAAAAAGGAAAGAGGCATAATAATGCAGCTTACTTTTAATGTAGCTCTACAAAGAACTAAAAATCTTTTTATAACTAAGTGTTCAAAACAAAATAGAGTCAGAAGATTCCTATTTGGGTTATTTTTATTAACATTTTGATACTTCTCTTTCCCCAAGATACAGTGATCACACACATGGAATCTAGTCGGATATATAAGAGTATATTAAGTGTAGTGTCCCATATTTTCTCAACCAGCTGTGGTGAGACATCAATCCTGCCTCTCTTTTCCCTGTAATATCTACTCTCAAAATCACTGTCAGGAAACACGACTTTCCCACAGAAACTCAGTTTTAGCAAAGCAAAAAGTGTCTCCCGTCTTTGAAATTAAGGCAAAATTCAGCTTATTGCAATTAACAAATACTACGTGCAAGTTCTACATGTTCCTCTGTCTGAATAGGCCGGTTAAATCTCAGGATTAAATTAAAATATACCTACAGAGTCATGAAGTTCTGATTTCTTGTTACTGCTATATGAAAGTGAATGCAGCTCTAACAGTTTATATGTGGTTTTTTCCTAGATTTCTCCAGGTTTAAACATTTCTATGGAAAAATACCAATGCTGAATTCTGGGTTGGTTTTATTTTTTTGTACTTTTTAATACCAAACAAGTAAATCAAACAAAATAGTAAGCAGATGATAATAACTATAGATAGATAATAGGTAATAGGTATCAGATAATAATAGAAAGCAGGAATATTTAGTCTGAAGCAGGTGTCAAGATCAGACCTCTGCTGGCACAGGTCCTTCATCTGTTGCAAAAAACGAACTCTCAAAGAGTTTAATTTTGCAAACTCTCAGAAAATCAGAATAGTTACCTAAAAATAATTCTGGCAATCTCTACAAAGAATATACCTTGAAGATATTCTTCACAATAGTTCTTCAGTTGTTCAGAAGATATTTTATATCTTTTATTTTAAACTATTCTGCAAATTATTCAAGCACCATGACTCTTTTCCCCTATCTCATCCACATCAAAACAGTTTCCTTTTTTCTTTTCATTTATTCTTTTTGTTCCATTTTTCTATTACCTTTTGTGTCTTTCATTTGCAGAGCATTTTACATAACATATTTTTTTCTGTTCTGATAGCAGAGCTGACAAGAACAAATCTTACACTTGGTGGTTTTTGTCCAGCACCTCAGTGAATCTCTTCTATTGTGTGGTAGATTCTGCTCCTGAGTGACAAGAAGCCTTACTTTATTTCTTCTTTGTTATTACACTGCATACTAATTCACTCTTATATTCATTCCTAGGTGACAAAATCTCTCACCATAAATTTATTGTCAGAAAAACCAGACTGGCCTAAGGCTTTTGGCAAATGACATCAAATTCACTTTGTATCATAATGGCTTGAAAATGTATTTGTAAACAGTTGGAGTTTCTTGTGTGGCATGTTACTGGATACAACAACACCATTTTTCTATCTGAAACACAATGCTGGATCAATCTTTTAAAAGAGCAAATAATCAACACCAGACTAGAGCAAACACAAAAGCATATTTAGTGGAACTTTCATCTTATTATCTTGAAGAGTCTATACTTCCATGACTTTATAAACCCAGCTTTAAATCAAGTTTATTTAGCAGTAATGGTACTGTAACAATAATACACCGTGGTCTGAATTTTTTAGCTAGTATATTTATTTGGAATATAAATTAAATGCACTGAAATGGTTTGCAAGTATAAATAGGTGACTATTTAAATATACTTTTTATATTTTTATAGTTGTTTCTGTCTATATAATCCACCCAAAACATTATTTTGAAGTAAGTCAAACTATTATTTATCTGCAGAATACACAGATAATTTGCAACCATATTTAATCTGAAAGTCAATAAAACCAGCTTTTTCCAGAAACCTTTCTGGTAGACTATTTATTCCAAAACCTTGAAACTCAGATTTAGAGAACTGTGATTTCTTTCACTAACCTCCCTTTCTGTTTTGCCTTCTCTCCATGTGGTGTTGTACAGTATGCTGGCTTGAGCAATGTATAATGCAATGCTTTTGCAATTTTCAAAACTCCTGTCAAAAAAGAAAATTATTGATGATTCTGTTTTCAAAGTCCTAGAAGTTGCAAGTAATCATACACTTGCATGTGGGAGATGTTCATCTGTGATTGAAGTCTTAGGAGAACTAAAGAGCAAATTTAAAATCACACATGAAATCAATATTATGCAAAGGAAGCAATCTTTGCTGAGTATGGACAGCAAACCGATTTGATTTGCCATGTTGTGATTGATTTTTATTTGGGGGAGGAAGGGGACTGAATTTTCATTCAATTACCATTCTATAACCTGCTTTGATTATGAAAGGTTTTTCCACATTCTTATCAAAGATGTAGCACTTCAACCATGCAATGAAGGTGTGAAAGAGTGAATTTCAATAATATAAGGCTGCAAAATGCTAATGATAAACTGTTTGCATGATTTCAGGCATATCAAGTTTAATAAAAGTTTCATTAGAGTTAAACAGAGTGATCACATCTAGGGAAATGGTTGTGCAATAAAATTAATTATGTGCACTCAAAGCACCAAATCAGGTTCTGAATTACACTTGAAAGGAATTAAGTCAAGTAAATAGTCTAACAAAACAAAAAACCAAAAATACTGTCATAATACCCTTCCTTTCCTAGAATTTATAAAAAGCTTCATTGACCTTTTGAGCCTTCACATCTGCACTTTCACAGTGGATTTTTATTTAAGGGCTCTTTGGGGCACTGGATAAATTTCAGGTGGGTTTTTGTTTTGACTTTTTTGAGTGGTTGCGTCCTGGTTTAGGGCAAAATTTAGGAGGGACAATTGAGGATACAAAGATCATACGATCAACACAGGACAGGTTGGTTGATTTGGTTTTTACTCCACAACACCTTCTCAGTGCAGATTCTGAAGCCAGAGAGAAGAACAAAACATATATAAATAAGGTTCAGTGTCTGCCTGAGTATGGCATTTGATTTTGTGAGTGTCCGCAAACTCTCAAGGACATAAGTTCATCAACTCAGTGATGTTATCCATTCTATGTTTTATGTCAGCTAGTGTATTATCTACCTTCAAACTAGGCATGATTTCATCAATACTACTCATTGAGAGGCATAGAAGCTAAATGTTATTTTGGCATATATTTTACAATCTTACTGTATGTATAATTTTTTTTATTTTCAGTAGTGCTTAGATGTTTCCACCAATAATCTTTTCTAAAGATTAGAGCTACAGACCACCTACAGCTCTACTTCTAGGTTTTTGCTGTCTTCTTATATGCAAGGTGAATTACTCTGCGAAATTTTGTAGGGTAGCAGACAAAGTTGAAAGACCTGCCCTTCTCACTGCATCAGCCTGAAATGCATCATGAATTCTAGATTAAGAATTTTCAGTTCTCCCCTCCTATGAATTTTTAACCAGTTTCTTTCAAACAGTAAAATAAACCTCTTGAAACTCAAAGCACCAAAGAATAAATGCTGGCATAGTGTTGTTTTTAACAGCACTAAATTTATTATTTTATAAAGTCTGATTAACTGATCCAGATTTTATATTCTTGAATTGTTTTAAATTTACTGAATTCTAACATTAATTTCGATTTTCTAAATACCTTTTTTACTTATTTTTAATATAGTGAATATAAAAGCAGTACATCTTCCCATGCCACTGTAACATGGTTAACTAATGCCAAGGCTTGGCAAATAGTAGACTTTAGTGGGAGCCTTGATGACACTTAGACTGCCTATCAACATCTCTGATTGAATACTATTAGATTTAATTAGAGTCTAATTAGAATGATTTTCATTAATACTCTCTACATTTTGAGCATTGTAATGTATGTCATTATTCTCCAAATCATCTGTCATTAGCATTTTCATTTATGATGAAATTATGTTCTTTATACTAGGCAAGAAAAATTCTTGTTGAATTTTTTTACCCAAACCATATCTTTAATGGGCATAATTTCTGTTTTCTTGTAAAAAAAATGTGTGTATAGAGCTTTTCCTGTTGGCTTGACTGGCAGGTGTATTAATCTTATGCCAGTGATCAGATGGAAGTTGGATCCAGTAAAAACAGAATAAATTCAAATCAGAAACGTATCAGAGAAACAAGACATACCATATGATCTCTCCGTGAAGGCTCTACTCACTTTTCCACGAACATTTTTGGTCATTAAGTATTAACTCATTAGGATGTACAGAAATAATCTAAATAATAAATACAGGTGGTCGATATACTCCATATAGACACCTGAGACACCTATGGTCACCTTTATACTGAGTAAGGAGAACCAGAAACCTCTAGAGAGTGAGCAACCTCATCCTGCAATGGTTGTTGTCCAAAGTGCTTATTTTCCTCTTGACTGAAAATTAAATTCAGAATGTATTGGCTCAAATCTGGAGTTATGTATGGAAATATAAGATTAAATGGGATTAATTCAAAGTTAGCAGAAAAGCTGTTCAGTGTTGGGGTTTTTTGTGTGCATGTTGCAAATATCCTCTCTGAATGCTTTGGGAAAAAAACTCTCCTCCAACAGGGAAATTTTTTCTTCATCACAATAGTTTGCTCAGGACTAATTTATAATGGTTAAATTTTAATTAACTAATTACCCTTACAAGTCTTCCCTCTTTGGAAATGTAGTTTCTAGGCCGTTACTTGACAGATAATTACGCAATATCACTTTTCTTGTATTCTGAGATATAACTTAACAAGATAGCTTAAAGAAATCACCAAAACTATTTTGAATAATTTTTTTATTACTGCAATTTTCTTGCAAAAATTCCAATACTTCTTTTTTTTTTTTTTAACAGGATACATAGCTTAAAAATATTTTTGATACTTTAAATTTCATTTTTCAATTCAAAATAAATTTTCACTTTTAAACATAAAAGATAGTAACAATCACTAAAGACTATCCTAGTGAATCCAATGGATTCACAGATTTACAAGAAAAGTTTACCTTGCGGTCTTGAGAAGTTTTCCCCATTTCTTGCTTCTTAATACATATCCATATTTTGACATTATCCTAATTCTTTAATTTGGAATAAAATTTTATATTTTTCTTAGTCTCAGCTAATTCAAAGTGACATTTTATACACAAAAAACTTGGAAATATAAAGAGAATTTACCCTTCACTATGCAAATTATTTCCTCACTACATCAATCATGAGAAACATTTGTTGGTTCTTTGTGAACAAAGGAGTAAACTGTCACTTATCAAAAGCTTTGCCTCAGCTAAATACTGCTTGAGTAACCTGGAAAAATATAGAGTATCCACATAAAAAATTTTATACCCACACTAATTACACAGTTCCTCCGTAAATATGTGCTGAATCTAGGCTGGAACATTTAATAGTCTTCCTGTATAAAAACTTTGTAAAAAAGAAAACTGAAGTCCTCATACCTAAAACAGAAATTAGAGGTGTTGAGATTATGTTCTTTACTTACCTAAGGTAGTTTTAATATTCTAAATATGACTGCTGAACCCGGATGACAAATTTAAAAGTATTTTTGACACTCAATATCTAATATTTGACATATAAATTAAAGTCATTGTCTGCAATAAATAAAGATTGTCTGCAAGCATGTCTAAATTTCAGTTCAAAATAATTCCACACAGGGAAATCTCAAAACCCAATAACAGCAACCACCACATTTCCCATCTGGTTACTCTGTGTTCACTGAAGACAGACTGTCTTCATCTGCTCAGGAATGAATACATTTGCTTTAAATATTTTATTAAAAGCCCAGTAAATGTTCTACATTTTTCATACCAAAGACACTGTGTATTCAATTTCTCAGGAAATCAAATCTTTAGAGAGGGAGAAGGGAAACACAGACAGTTGAATATACAAAGTGCAGCCTGCAGTTTCTTTTCAGAACCTTTTTTCTGGTCAGACAACTGAGCAGGACCTTGTGTTTTCTTGGTTGTGTCATGTACCTCTGTGTCACTGACCAGTGGAGCACAGAGAGACCACACTGCATTTGCCTACCCAGAATGTGTTTGTTACGTGTGCTCTTCTTGCAAACTGGTATCAGCTGGCAGCTTGCTTTGCAAGGAGAGAACACATAGCTGATAAACATGAGCAACCTAAATAATATTTACTGAATAAATACCTTCTTTTTTTCCTAATTGCCGATCTTCGAAAATGCTAAAGGGATCATATGTCTTTTTATATTATTTTCACTTTTACTTCAGGCCTGAAAGGATTAAGATATAAGCAAAGGAGTAAGTATAATTCTTGAATTCATAATTATTTATAATTTTTTTTAGAAGCCTGACAGGAATAAAATTTCTTTCACAATTTTCTGAACCTTCGGGGAGGGTCAAGATCAATTCTTCGTTGTAATGACTTTTTTTTTCGCATTTTAATTATCCTGGAAGGACTTACCTGATAGTAACTTGCTCTCATTCCTTTCTCCTTGATTGTCTGTAAAATGAAGATTGATTACTGTAGATCAAGCAATTTTTTTTTTTTTAAGAAGAATGATACAGTAATAATTAATATGACAACGAAATTGTGACTAAAGAAAAATTCTGTAGTACATGCTGTCGGAAGAAGATGAGATAATCTTTCTGAAGGAATTACTGCCATATCTTCCTATAAAAATTTCATTAAATTGTGGTAATGGAATTCAATACATGAAATGTGAAGCCAAACACTGACAAAAGCAAATCTATGTGTAGTAGGGATTTTTTCTCATGGTGTGTTTTTCTACACTTTGTTCATATATTACTAATATATTTGTTCATTCTCTCCAAATCCTTTTCCTGAACTACTTCCTCAGTTTCCATCAGTTTCTTTTAATCATTTGTAGTAATAACTACTACTTTAATGCTCATTGAAAAGGAAAATTCTGAAAGTTTTAAAACCATGGACTAGGAAGAAATTAAATTTCTTAGAAACATGAGGAAAGAAAAACTCTATACAATGAAAATTTTAATATGAAATAATGTAGCTACTCTCTCACTGACCTCTCTTCATTCATTACACCAAATAAAGAAACTGTTTTTCTTATATTTGGGACAATGAAGAAACCACTCTAAAAACTATACAATGAATGTCTCTGTAAATGTCTACATTTTCATGAGGATCAGGTAAATGAAAATAAACTTCTTTTCTGAGAGACAAGAAAACAGTGCATCCAGCTACCTCACAGAGAAATCATAGGACAGTTTTGCAGGCAGCTCTGAAACTGCTACACGGTTTCCTTGGGGATATGCCAAGGAACCAAATGCTAAAAGCTGGAAAGGATTTGTGCAGCTTAACATATGGCCTTTTTCATGGCCAAGAAAGGCTGGGTGATCTCAGGTGCTGCCCCTTAAAAAAAAACAAAAGAGGAATTTAAGGTAATCATGACAAACAAAGACTGATTTATTCCATTATGACCTAAGGCTGTTCAAAAATAACTCTGAAGGTGACCTCTAACGACTCAGTGGAAATTACCTGCAAGATCTCTACTCAAATATTTGTCATTCACTTTAGAACTAGTTCTGTTTATATGCAAAACTTAATGACTATTGCAATATTGTAATTTATCAAGGAAATGTTGCTTGCTCCAAAGCCAAAATTATCAGCCTTCTTTTTTGTCACAGATAGTTTACTAAACAGTTTTGTTCTAAAAGTTAGGCGACATATCTTTAAGGAGCTTATCAATTAGTTCTGCAAAAAGAGTTCTTCAAATTGTTTTCCTTAAATCTGTAGGTCAGTATTATCCTTCTTTTTTAGGTGCCAACCATCCCTTTTCAGCTACACTCTGAATAAATGAAGAGCTTCCAAAAACACTCTTTTCAAATATGTTCCACTTTTCCCCTCTCAGCCATTACTTTCACAACAAATCAAAATTTTTTTAAATTAAAGAACTCAGGGAAAATATAATGGGAATGTTTCAAAATAAATGAAAATTAATGCAAAACATTTCTGCTGATGAAATTTCTTTACAAGAACTTAGATAGGCAGAAATTGAGAACAAACTGTTGTTTGTTCCTTTAAATTCTCGCAATCCTTCATGTCTCCCACACACTTATTACTCTGACTAGTTCAGAAAGTTGTGTGCATCAAGTAGCAAGGGGAAAACAGCAAAGTAGATTTACTGCATCATTTTACCTTCTGTCCTCTGATTCTTGTTTCTTCTTTGCCTGTGCTTTTTCAAGGGGACAAAATTCCTACCAAAAAAAAAAAAATCAAGGGATATTACTATGTTTCTCATTCAGCATTATTGGAAACTAATATCTGTAGTTGTCTAACCACACTTTTAGTAACTTCAAGAGTACTTGAAACTTTCTACTTTTCCCATCATCAGTAAATTCACACTTTTCTGGGCCATGGCTTTTGCTTAACATTCAAGAACAATGAACTCAACAACTTCACTTACCTATGGCAATGGATTTTTTACTAACCTATCATGTTAGTCATGGAAATACAGGCTTTTAAAAGTCATTATTCTAGATTATCTTTTTTGCAACTAAAACAGTAATATTTAGTTCACTTAAGCTTCTCTAGATGTGAACACTTTCTTTCCAGAGGACTGTGAGGGTGCTGTGTGAAACACATAGTAGCCTTGGGTGATGAAGTATTTTCTTGCAGTATGTGACTCTTAAGTGAAAGAATACTAAAGAGTTCTTAAATTTCATTTTGACAAGGAAAAAAAAAAAGAGGATGAAACATACAGTGAAATGTGATTTATCTTCAAACAAACAAACAATACATGTGCACTACCAAAAAGATATTTTTCTATATGGTTTTTAAAATGTCCTGAAAAAAATACAGCCAAATTACTGGCAGCTACAGTGTATGAGAACAGCTATAAATCAACTTCTCTACTGTATATCAATTTATATTTAGTAGTAACTTCTAACTCACTGTGGATTTTATAGACACTTTTATGATATATTTGCACTGCAGCAACAAAACAGTGCTGTTCCTCTACACAATATTTAAGGAAGAAATGAAAGTGATTAATTGGCCCAATGGCAGAAGACATCATTAATTTATAGCTTAGATATCCCATGTGAATCTATTTTATTTTCTTTTTCCTGTGGTTGTATTAATCAGTGGAATAGAGCAAGAATCAGGATAAAAATGATAAAAAGAGAGCTCAGTTTAATGCTTGAATATTTTGCCTTAACTCTATTATAATGAATGTTCATTATATGCTAAATATTTTATAAACATTTAAATTTTGAAGAATTTAATTTAAATATTTTGTCCTATGAGTCCATATTTTATTCCTATAGGAAGATGCTCTGCCTGGAATGCAGCGAAATAACTCAAACAATGCCTGTTTGCAAAGCTCTCAGGGGTGATCCAAGGTGTGGTGTCATGCTGCTTTTGGTGCTGAATTATGCTAAAACCAGGCTGACTCATCAACCCCAAAGTTAATCATTCTGATTGCGAGGTGAAGGGGTGGCAGGTATGGAAAGCTTCCTTATCTAAAAATGCTAAGCTGGCACAGCTGCTCTGGAGACATTTATCTGACAGTCAATCAATTCATCCTATAAAAGTCCAGTTCCACTTTTAAATAGCAGGTTCGTGTAACATATCCCTCCTTGGGGGGCTGTGTGGAAATTCCTCCCTTGCATGGGGACACCCCTCGAGTTACTCCTCATGGCTGAGTGAAAGAGAGTTGCCCATGGTCATTGGTATGGGTAACATCAATCTGTACTTCAGTATTGTGGGGTTTTGTTGCTGGCTTTAATATCATTGCTTTGGTACAGTACACTGTACTATACTAGTAGGTTTAGTTTCTCTACTGTGCAGTAAAAGATTTTCATTAGGATCTTTTTGTCTAGTTATTTATCTTAATAAAGCATTCATTTTTATATAAATACATCTGGTTTTCCATCATTAATGATACAGGACACATTTGTTCAAAGGTGCAATTACTGGATCCAGCTGTGCCAAGGCTCCTCTCTGGGGTTGTTTCTGCGCCTCATGAGTCAACAGGAGGGCTTCTCTAATAAACTTCATCTGAAGCTCCCACTCCACCTCTAACAATGCCTTATTCCAAGTGCAATTGAATCTCAGTTCCTATGCTGTATGATATTCAAATAATTATTTCTGGTTTTTATAATGGGAAGTTCAGTGAACAATTACAAAAATTGAATACTTTACCTAGGTGTTTTCTTACCCCAAAGTAAGATGTTCTGAAAAAATTTTCACATCTAGTCTTTGTTTTCGTGCTTTATACTTCACCTCACCTCAGAGAATATTTCTTGTACTTCAGTGTAGAGTTAATTAGATCTGGTCTTACCTTGAAGAAAGAAAATTACTTGCATGTCTGCATGAAGGTTTCAGTTGCAGACATCAAGGAGATTCAAAGCAGAAATCTGCTAATTTGATGGCATTCTAATTCTCAGGAATGATGACATTAAGTCATAATTGTCAAAACGTGAAAAAATGTTATGTATTCCGCATCTGTGTTTGATACACGCTAAAGATCATGAGGAAGACAAAAGGAACAACAAAAAAAAAAAACCAAAACAAAGAATATTGAAGAAAGACATGACAGAGAGCTAAGAAAAATGTTGCTATTTGCTGTAAAAGTGCAAGAGTTTTTAAGTTCACTGAGTAATTATAAATTTATCTTAAGAAAAAAATATTCTGTTATAGAAGGGGAGTGTAAGAAGCAAAACAGATTTAAATGAAATGGATAAACCATTTTAAACTTTAGAAGAAAACACAAGGATGCTTAAGTACCTAACTCCCATTGATTTCCTTGGCCCCTAATACTTTTTGGATGTGGTCCCAGATCTTTAGCTGCAACTGAAGTACGTTCATTTAGTGGAGCTCTGGTAAACCCATATTTCCATTTCACCATTCTTAAGTATTAAGGAAGGATGATTTGAGCTTGATTTAGAGAAATTGCGAGCCTGGTTTCTAATATCTGTGCATGTCCCAATATCTAAGGTATTTGATACCTCCTGAAGATGTAGCTGTAAGGAAATAACCTTTTCTGCCTGGCACTTATTTCTTCACTAATGGTGCTGGAAATTATGTACTGGAAAGTTACCCTGACAGCTCTACATCACTGTAGGAATTTCCCATACAAAGGCATTTCTCAGAAAAACAGTTGTTCCAACTTCCCAACTTCATTCTAAAGTAACACTGATGCAAACAACTCTGATGACCCAGGGATACAATTGGTTTTAAAATATTATAACGTTTATTAATTATGAATTTGAAAAGATAATACCACCTTTTCTAAATCAGTGACATGCAATAGTTGTTTCTGAGGTGGAGTACTCTATAAATTTTTTTTTACAAAGAACATTATGGATGGGAACACCTCTGTTCTTTTTATAGTGATATGATTTTAATCCCTGAAATTTCATATTAAAATGTCTTTAATTTTCACTACTTATTTTACAAGGAGAAAAATGCCCCTAACTAAAAGAAATGAAAATATGCTAATAAGGCTGAAACATTTACAGAGTAAAAAGAGAACAGAATTTTGATTGAAAACTACCTTTCTCAAAAAATGAAATTGTAAATTTACCGTTCAGTGGATAGCTGGTACTCAAAGCCTGATGATGACGCCTTGATGTTCCTAATGCTCTCAGCTCTCAGTGTTCTACTAAGACTGAAATAAATAGCAGAATTAACTAGCAATGAATTAAATTAGCAGGAATATTTAAGCAGATAATTTTATTAGATGACTTACTAAGAAAATGTTTATTTCTTCTCTTGAAAACAATATTTAATCAGTAGTTTTCTATGAAACACTGCAGATTGACACAATACATTTACAGAATCATGATCATGCAGTAAACTGATACACGGTGAAATTAAAGAAATTTTGAAATATGCACTTAATGATAACGTTTCCATTTCCCAGATAAGTGCAAAGTAAGAAAAAACATGTTAAAAGAAGTTCCTGTAAAGACAAACCCCAAAATAAAATCAACACAAAAGTATATGAAAAGCTGGGAGAAGTGTTGGGAGATCCAAATGACTATGGAGGAGCAGGAGAGACAACAAACCTTGGTAGCAATGATTGGGAACAATGGCATAGCTACTTCCAGAACACCTTCTGCAGCTACACAGAAATGGTAGTTTTTACTGTCTCTTGCAAAATGAACACAGTAGTTTTATTTATTTATCCTGATGACCTATTTTTTTTTTTTCAATTTTAAATCCCAGTCATCACCAAAAATGGAGGGAAAGAGAGTTAGGCTGAGAGCCATCAGAGTAGCAGTCCTTTGCAAGCATGAGGACAGGAAGGAAGGGAGGAGTGGGACATCCTCAGAAATACCTCTGCTATTTTGGGCATACTAAGTTGTATAACCTCCTTCATCAAATATTGAACAGGCTCCCTTTTCAAAAATAGCCTTGTTTCTGGACACTATTATTCCTATTAAAATTTTGTCTGAGACTAAATTTGGCATTGTTTTGTTGTTGTGGGTTTTTGGGTTTTTTTTGGTAGTTGTTTTCATAAAAGAGAGACTTTCCTCAAACAAAGGAAGAAAAACAAAATTCTAGGAATTGTTTTATTGCCTTTTAACTAGTTAGAATAAAAAAGCATTTAAACCACCAATGTAAAACACTAACCATTCCTAAAATCTAATTATACACATTTAGAAACTAATCCCTGAATGGTTAAAATTTAAATAATTTAAAATTTAAAAGTAAAGCTACACTTCCAAAGAAAATATTTCCTCTACAAAAAAAAAAAAACCTACCAAAACTTTTACTACAAAAATCATTGGAGTGTACTATTTCTTAATAAAAATTGCAGTAGCACTAGTTTTTAAAGAGGTTTCTATATTTTATTAAATACAGATGGGTTCTTGGGACTGATCCCTTACTGTGCTGTTGACATTTACCTCATTAAAATGTGCTATGTCTCTTACCCAAGAAAGAAGTAGCAAAGATCAAAACACTGAAGAAAACAAGTTGCACAGGCTCAGTGTCTGGAGGCCATTTTTTTTTGGTGGTAATAAACACTTCTGCAGCATTTACTTATTATAGAAGTTTTATATTTCAAAACCCATATAAATCTTTCAAGTACGATCTGTGTGTTTTCACATGTCCTATGATCTGTTTCATTTTGACCTTTGAGTTTAAACAATTGTGCATTAAATATGTATCTTGAAAATATCAAGTCCTTTTTTCTTTTTTTTTCTACAATGTCTAAGACCACAAACACCATGAATTTTGAACACATCTAAAGTCAAATTTTGTCCACTTATCAGTAACCTCATATTTAGTGAAAATATTGGAACAATAACTCAATCAAGTTTTTAATAACAGGAGTTTGTGGACTATTTCTTAGCACATTTCTTCTTTATGCATTATTTTGTATTATTCCCACAAGAGTGAGCATTTCCCTTAAAATGTTAAAATTAATGTCTTCGCAATAAAGACTTGTCATAAGAGATATGTGACAATGTTGAATAAAAGAATACTTTTATTGCATATGTGTGACTTTCTAGTGCTGCCTCCTCTAAAATAATCCTCACACTGTCGTTTTGTTGGGTTTTTTTTCAAATCTGCTTTGACAAACTCCTGAAGAATGACATAAGTTTCCAAATTACTGAAAGCATATTCTTAACAGCAATTACTGCTTGGATAAAAAAATGCATCTTTTATCTAAAAAAACAATTAATTGGTGATTAGTTAGCAGAATAAAAGGAAATGTGCTTTCCTTGTTTCATTTAAAGCAAGGTGAGAGTTCTGTTTCCAGAGCTGATGAGATGGGCTAAAACAAACAGATTGGCTGCCGAGCAGATAAGTTATCCCCATCTCCTTGAAGTCAAGGATGGTACTCTTACCAAAATGCTATTATTTTATGTTGGAAGTGATACGAGCACCTTAGGATGATATAATAACACAGCCTTGTGTGTCATTCTGTGATACAGTTTTTTGTTGTGGCTCTGCATTGGGTTAATCACAAACAATGGAAATATACAGAGTGTAGATGCCTCAGAAATTTTGCTCTTATTCTGAGGTTTGGAATTCTGACCTGATCTTTCCTTAAGAATATGAAATTTGTTTGAGCAGAGTGTAAAACTATTTTAGACCTTACAATTATGGAGTTAGAATAGTTAAGCCATTTCAGTCACTTGTATGGGCAGAATTAAAGCAAGACCAGAAGAAAATTCAAAGTAAATAAACTAATCAATGGGCCAAACAAGAAAAATAATGTGCATAACTAATAAACACTAAAAATCTCATCATTATTTATTTTCATATTTCCCATTTCCACCAGTATTCACTTAGAGACAGGAAAATAGAAATAGAACAGGTTAGAAAAACATCAGACTTTAAAAAATAGCATTTAAAAATAATTAATTTATTGTACAGGTAGTAGATGTGATGACACATGAGGGTGGATGAAAAAGGTCCTGTCCTGGTTTAGGGCAAATATTTAGGAGGAAACCTCTGGGAGGTCT
>JAHLSL010000009.1:25581060-25638996 GCA_025920805.1 Petroica traversi
CTAGGAAGAGCCGATTCCAATCGCCCCTCCCCCTACCGGTCCGGGAAGAATTTCCTTAGAGAAAAGTGGAAAAAACTATTTATTTAACACATAGAATATTTACAAGTATAGGGAAAAAATTGGATAATATGAAAACAATGAAACCTCTCCTTCCTCTGAAGAGATGGTAGATTCAGAGTCCGTCTGAGTCCGGTTCAGTTCGCCAGTGGGGGGACGATTGCCGGGCCCGGCTGTAGCAGTCGGCGAGGGTGGGGGAGGGGCCCCCCGGGCGTTCCCTGGTGTCCTGGGCTCACGCGATGCCAGCCAGTCCCAAGAAGAGGGAAAAAAAAAAGAAAAAAGAGATAACGCTGTCTGCTGGAATGCAGCCTCTCCGCTCTCTTGACCTTGGTTCGTAGTAATCTGCGGGACGGGGGGCGATGATCCCGGGGAGCTGCGAGTTCCGGCCGCGCTGGAGCCACGCGCTCCCTCCTCTGCTCTTCTCTTCCTGCTTCCTGCTGCCGCTCCGCCTCTTCCTCCACCTTCACTTTCACTGTCTTCCTTAGACCAACTTAAAGCTGCAGAACTTAATGTCCAGCATAAGCCAGGGGACGATTGGGGATACAAACAGGCCATATGGCTAACCCAGGACAGGTCCCTATTAAAACAGTTAGAAAAAGTTCACATACATGATTTTTCCTAACAATGTTTGTATTTAGACTTTTATTCATCTTGCTTAACATCAGTTTCCTAACATTTAGGTACTTTAATTTAGTCTCTTGCACTCCTCCATGATTAATGGACAGAGATAAGTACCTCCAGAGGGTGATCCATTCCATCTGTCTTTGACATTTTTCTGGCTTTTCTCTGACTATGAAGGAGATCTCAATTGAAAATCACTGTTTGGCTTTTATGTTGGACTAATTGCTGAGCTTTTACCTTAGATATCTGATTTCCTAAAGGACAGATTATTTGAATGCATTGCAGGGAGTAAATACTCTAAACCAATATTTTTGTAATTTCTGCTGTTTTTCAACTGATTTTGAAATATGTTTTAAGACAGTGGCTCGACCAAAACAAAACTATTTATTGTCCCTTTAAGTGCAAGGGTGAAAAATATTCACAGTTGCTCTGAACAATGTCATAAGTCTAAAAGGGTATTGGGACAGGTGGTAACATTTCAAGATTGAAGAAAGAAGTTATGGAAAATGATAATTTCTCTTTTTCCACAGAGATTATAGGACAGTTTGCTTTGCACCCGAACCCTTTGACTCAGATACCTTTTCTCTTCTAGGCCTTATCTAGTTTGGAGTTTTTAAGAACTATAAATTTTAAGGTGTTTTCTGGGTGATGGGGTATTAATGGATACAGCACTTATGGATGGATTTCTGAATTTGAGAGTGCTCTTTTTTATAGCAGTCTGTTTAGCTAAGAAATTTATGTTTTGTATTTATGCTTGAGTACAATTTTAATGCTATAAAATTCCTTCTTCTGACTGGTACATTTAAAATAATGTAAAAATTTGATACCAAGAATAAAATTAGAAAATTTTTCCTCTTTAACAGGATTTTTAAAATTAAGATTCAATTATAGACTCCTTTGATTTTTTTGTCTTATTTTATATTGAACATTTGTTATGTTTAGCATACAGATGCAGGTGTCTGAATGGTTGCACATGATACAAAACATAACAGCACTGTATTTTTAGACATAGGTAGAAAAAAAGAAATCACTGATAGGATGGAGCACCCTCCATGGAGAAATTAAAAACATTTTGTGCCAGTAACAACTGTTAAAATGGCATCATTTATCTACGTGAAGCATCCTTCAAGATTAGAGAAATAATACGATGAGAAATGAATGTAAATTTTTTCAAAAGTTGCATATGTATATTATAATTGCATTGTAGCACACCAAAATAAGCACTAGTATTGAGATAGGGTATCATCCATTTAAAATATCTGATTCTTCTTCTATTTTATGATACTCTGCATGAATGATTTTTTCCCAACAAATATATGTCCACCTGTGTATCAAAGATAAAAAATGAAAGCAATAATCAATATAGGTAAATTATAGGCAAGTTTCCCATTAGGCTAAGCTACATCCTACAAAACAAGAAAATGTCCATAATTTTGTTTTTTATGTCAAGATTTATATTATCTTTTAAACTTAGGACTTCTAAAAGACTAGAGAATAGATTTTTTTTCTAGAACTACATGAAATATCAAATAGCTTTTTCAACAAGCTTTCTCAGAGATGTTCTAATGTGAAGTGAGTTACTACAACTTTCAGTGAGCCTCTGACACACTGGAAAAACCATAAATATTGAAGGATACTTCCATTTACACAGTCCCACATTTAAGGAAATATGCAAACTCCAAGATTATAAATCTGAGTAAGGAATTAGTCAGCAATTCTGTTGTTCATGTAAAGAGCATATGCTTTTAATGTGATTTAAGTTTTTTTTTTAGGAAGAATCTTTCCAATGTGAAAAATAACTGGTGGCTGATGTGACATTCTGTAGTCATGATAGGTAAGAAAGGTGAAAGAGGTAGAATTTCTCACAACTCCAAAAGAGTAAAATATTTAGGTGTCCTAAGAGTCTTAAAAATCTAATTTAAATTTTTAGAAATACTTGAAAAAAGTATGGGCTCAGATGTGTAATTACGCCATGGTAAATTGACATAATAAGAGTCTGGATAATCTCTTCCTTTGTGGCTTTCATTAGCACACTCTCTTCGGGTCTTCAGCAAGCTGAGATTTTCACTTACAAAAGAAAAGTTAACAAAATGGGATTTCTGAGTCCCAAGTCTTATTGCAAGCCTCTCCCCACCATTTATGTCACATTTGGAAATAGAATCCAGGCTCCTAACTTTGTTAGCAACACTTGCAAATGTTGCTGAATTTTTGTTTGTAGTGGATTATTTTTTGTTGGTTTGGGTTTTTTTACTGTGGGCTATGACCTTCCTTCATATACTCTCTTTTTTATGCTGAGATAAAATGAGGTCCAAAATAAGCTGTTATTATCCCTTTTACATTTTCTCTTCCTTAGTTTATTCTTTTCCATTATTCTCGTATATGCTACTTAGAAATATTTTCTTTTGTGTGCACATGTAAGACCACACACAAACCACACTACAGGTTTACAAATGGATTAAAATACCTGTTATTTTAAAATAAATCATCAAATAAATCCATCTGGGGTACTTTTTTACTTTTTTTCCCCCACAACATTACCCTGAGAGCAATGATTTAAAGGAACAAATTAACATTTAGTGCAATAATCAATAGCAATTTTTTTATTTCTTTTTCCTTTAAAAACTTGTTTCCATTATAATTTTACAGCTCATCTTTCCTAGCTTTCCTGCTGCCAAAAAGAGCTTGCAGCTGCTGTGCCTAGCCAGAAAGTCATGCTATTGAATGTCTGTGGAATACACATTAAATCAGCACAAAATATAAATTCAAGATTTGGTAAGAAAGCCTCAATTTTCTATTCACTCCACTTTTCATTTTTCAGATGCATACCAGAAAACATACCAGGCAAATCCCTTTTTATAGCCCAGGGTTTTGTTCAGTTTTGCCATTATTACTCAGAGTATGATGATCTGTCTACTGAATGTCAGTTCCCTATTCAAGGGCACAGAACATTCACGTTTGTGTTGCAGACCAAACAGAAGTAAATCAATTAAGGATGAAAATGGGGAGGAAATCAGTATAGAAGTCTAGCCACTATACTAATTTCCCCTAATTGAGCATTTTGCACTCAGAAACTTTGTGGCCACCTTTGCATATACCTCTAAACCGCTTATTCCAACACTCGGTACTGCAGGATTACTTTTTATTCTAATTTCCCAAGAAAGAGACTCTCTGTATCAGAGATTATTTTATTCCTTTCACAAGAAATCTGCTGCTGTGCTAGTTGAAGATATTGCCCTAATCCAACAAGACCCTAAGTGAATTTAGAGTAAAGGATATGGCTGTAGAGATTGTTTTATAAGGCCTAGAAGGCTCATGAATCATTTAGAATTTATATGGGTGGAATTGCATAAGCACCTCCAGTAAATTTTCCCTTTTCCTTCTAAGCCACTAAGCTTTTGCTACCACATGTTGTGATTGTATAAGAAGTCTTCCACTTTCCCACTCCCCTAAATATTTCCCATTTTAGCAATGGCTAGAGTGAGCTCTTAAAGGGGCATGTAATTATATCTGTAGGGAAGAAGTCAGAAATATTGGACTTGATTTACTGTGGCTTCTCATTTAGCTTAGAATTAAACAGGATTTAGCCAGAAAAGTATTAGGCAGAACTGAAACCTGCACTAAAGATTACACTTTTTTGTGTCTTTAGTAACCTAATCTATGTGGCAAATTGAAAAAGTGGATGTTTGTTAAAATTTAGAGAAAAACAGAAAATTATTTAGTGTCTCTCTACTTTTAAAGCAACAGACATTTGTCCTGTTCTATAATTTATTTCAAAACATAACTTTGCTTTGTTTTTAAAATTTCATTTTTGAATACTTATTCACTACTTTCTTTATTTGGGACCTGGCTGTGGGAGTATCATGAACCAGAGTGGAATAATCCAGACAAGTGAATTCTAATACCCTGCCCTGTGGGTTTCTGCAGCAAGGAACAGTAATGAGGGTGGATCACACTGTCCTGACTCCCTGAAATAACTGGCATTCAGCACTCATAGCATACTTTGATCACAAAGTAACATGAATTTATTCAGAGTTCCAAGATATATAGACTCTATTGTCCCCAAAATATTTTCAAGAAGAAACTGTTTAGAGACCCTGTATTAAACCAGAGACACTGTTTGAACAACGTTTGGAGTAGCATCCATTAAGTGACTTCAAAATCAAAAGAATTATTTGTTTCAGATCGTGACTGCACAAAAGCTGTCAGCCTTCTGGGATAGGCCAGGTTTATCAGTGTGCTTTTAACACACTACTTTTACCAGGATATTTGAATGCCTTGGAGACCACAGAAAGGGAATTGTGTGGAAGCTGCTCCATGTTCACACCTCTTTAAGAGCTGTGTGGGCAGGCACAGAAATTCCTATTCCTCATCTATTTGCTGTCATTCTCTAACTTCCATGCACAGTGTGGTGCTCCTGCTCCCTGTCTCCTTTTTCTCCTGGACAATTTGAATCACATCCTTCTTCAATGTATTTGTTATCAACATCGCTCACCATTGGGGCCAACACCTGGAATGGGCAAAGCCCTTTGAACAGAGATGTTTTCAGTGTTAACATTTCCTGACCACATTTTGTTTGTTCCTGTTTTCAATCAACTCTATTTCATATCTATCCATTAATCTAAGACAAAGGTATCTTGGGAGTAGAGAAGGGATTCCCTTAAATCACACCCAAAAATATTGCTATTTTGCACCTTTCAAACCATTGGGCTGTTAAATTTGTTTTCAAGAAAGTGGCTTAGATGGATCTGGATGGAGGAGGCTGGATTTATACAGGTGGCAAGTGAGCCTGTGGGTATGGCAGCTTGCATTCCTCATAGTCTGTTTACCTGCTTTACTGGTGATGTGTCTGAAATTGTTTTCATCCACATTTTCATTTTATTTAAGAAAGGATTAAAAAAGTGTAGTGTGTGTGAGTTTGTGTGTTCTGGGGGTTGAGGTGAATGTAGCACACAATCGTGTTCCAATAATCCAAAATGTCTGGAAGATGAAATACAGCCATACCAGCCTTGACACTGTTTTTTTCCTAGATGTTATGTTTCATTTAATCTCTATTATATTCATCTCTTTTTTCCCATAAATGTTATATTTGTCTGTCCCTGAGAGCAATTCAGACACATTTCTTAATCACTCAGAAGTTCAAAAATATTATTGATCTCATATAAAAACTCTCCTGAGGCACTGCATGAAACAACCTTCTAAAGGAGAAGATATATAATATTCTTCATGGTGGATGGCAGGTGCTTTGTGGACTTGAATCCACACAAAATATTTAGGAGGGGGATGAACACCTTTCAAAGTAAGTCACCTTCTGGAGAAATTATGAGACAACAAATTCCTTAGCAGAGTCATTAAACATTTATTGGCTTTGGCTTGCAGCATCCATCTAAATGCTCTCTTTGGTTTTCTTTCCTGGAACATTTGCACACAGCCTTGTTTAGTTCGACAGAAGCTCAGAATTTGGTCAATTTTATACAAAATGCAGGTTAACTTAATTTGTTTTTGAATTTAGCTGCTCTCTGCATCTGGTGTACTGCAAGATGAATATACAAAGCAGTTCTTGCTGTTAAAAATTAAAATAAAACATACTCAAATGTTTTTAATGTAAATGGCGTTTATACTATTCCTTCAACTACCCTTTCAGTTAATTTATGCTATTTTTTATATAAAAATCTTGCCTTACTGAATGAGAACAGATGGAAATTATAATGTCTGCTCTCCTGTCTTAGGGACCTCTTTTAGGAGGTGAAAAGTTATCTGTAAGAAATGCACAATACATTTCAGTGCATATAAATGAGTTTAGAAATAAATATCTAATTTTAAGACTCCTAGATCAAAGCATAAAACTGCTATGCTAAGAATGCTTTCAAAACTTTTAAAAAAAAGTCTTATTATTTTGCTAAGGGCCTTACAGAGTATGTTCAATGTATCTAATGAATGTGAATTTATACAATGGATTAAAGCATACTTTAGAACACAGGTATCCTTCTGATATTTTAATGGCTCTTGTTAAAAGATATTTTCCTACATCATAACACTTGATCTGATTTATTTAGATCAGATAAATTATTACTGTAAGTTCAATTAACTTTTATAAATTGAAAATGTTTTTAATAGCTAAATTGGTAAGGTAAAATTAGAGCTGAACAAAAAATTCAAAACTGTTAATTTATTTGACAGACTTTGCTTTTTTTTTTGTTTGAAGATTATCATCTCACAGATAATACAAGGCATACATCTTCCATGAATAATTATTGAAGTACAGATAAGCCTAGAGCAGTTTTGCAAAACCTTTCATATTTAAAATTCATCATGTGTTGGTTAATTTTGATTACACCTTTGGGTTACCTGCTACTGTCTTTGGGAAGTGCATTGCAAAAGCACTGCTTTGGTTATTACTAAATCAAAAATCTAATGTTAAAGGATCAAAAACAGAAGTGCACTTTGCCTGCTTATGCTGCTCCAGTTTCAACTGAGTGGTGACAGTCATGTTAATGTGACTGCATACAAGGTAACATGGACAAACATATTTTTAAATATTTTTCTGATTATTATAAAGCAGTTGTGATTAGCTATCTGCTTTATTTGAAATTTACTTGTCACCCCATACCAATAACAAGATTTTTTAAAAAATGCTCTTATTGAAGCAACTGTGAAAGCAACAGACTTTTATAAAATTAAGGTTTTGGGAATTGTTAAAACTGAATTTTTTTTTCTTCAGAAGTTACTTATTTTCTATACAGTTGCAATCACATCTTCCTAAACAGAATATTTACTGTAACATCATGACCAAACTTTACTACTGTACTCTTTTTTTGCGGTAAGTTTTTAAGCATTTTAGACCTTACTGTTTTGAGCTTGAGATAATCACCAGCACAGAGATTTGGTTTTCTTCATGGCAAACCACACCAGGATGGCTGATCCCCAAGAGCAACAGCCATTGTGTTTTTGCTGGGATAGTTTTCAGGCGGATCTGTTCCCCAAATAATTGACTTGATAGACATTGAAATGGGTGTTGCAGTACAGAGAGCAGAAAAAGCAGTGGTGTGAAGCAATGCTGTTATATGAAAGAAGCAGTCTGCCTCATCTTTCACTGACAGTCATTTGCTCCCACCACTGTTCTCTGAGCCTCAGTATCTAGTCAAGAATATTTCCTCTTCTAGCAAATAGCTTTTACTTACAGTATGATTTATATCTAGTAAGTCTTGATATGGAATTTATATGAAAAAACAAAACCATTCTAAATTATCTGAGTACCTAGGCATTGAAAATTAGAGCAGAATAAGTCATCCTGTAATTATTAATCAGTTTAGCCTCCTCTATATGAGAATGAAAAGCTTAATGACTTCTGCCTGAGATGCCAACTGTCGCTTTTGGAGCTTACATTTGCAAAATAATAACACCTTCACTTCCTGCAACTTGTGGCCTGGCTACAAAAGATCAGCCTTTGGAGCTCCTAACAGTGTAGCCACAAAGGCTGTGACCCACATGTGCAGCTGTAGTAACTTGCATATCCAAAGGATTTCGCAGGTGGAAATAAGAACATAAAGGAATTGGTGTCTCTGTGACTGCCAGTGTTCCCAGGGGTCATGTTCAGTGGTTAATGAGGTATTTTGTTGCCAATGGCTCCACTGAGAATCTAGTCTATAAAAGATGCATTAGCAACAATAATGAATTATAAATTACAATTAATTTTCCACATTTGTTTGATTTTATTTTAGAACAATTTTAAGTCGGTGTCTGTTTATATTTCAGGCCAATTGCTGACTAACACATTGTTTTAATTGCAGGATTTTGGAAGCAGCTGAAAGGAATCCAAGCACAATAGTTTAAGTCATTGTTTTGTTTAAAATAACCTAACACCATGAAATTTCGTCTCAAAAGTGTAATGTTGAAATTAATGAAGAATTAGAATCTTATATGAAACTAGAAATGTTATGCAGGTTGTTATGCAGTGGACAGGGTTTGTCTGGTTAAACATTAGAAGACCAATGAATACTTCACTACCTTATATGTCAAAAACCAGAGAAAGACTGGGGAGGTGTACTTAAACAATGGATTTCTGGATAGGTAAAATTAAGTTTAATTCAGCATATCTGATGTTAATTGTTTCTGACTACAAAATAGAAAAATGTCCTTTTCATTTACTAACAGGTTCTACATGAGCTTTTTAAATCTTAAATTTGATGGTATTTTGATGATATTTTTATTTCTATTTCTTCCCAATTTATCTTTTTCTGTATAGTTCTCATATAATACTTCTACATTCTATATAAAACTTTTAAAAAAACTTAAAATTAAATAAATTTACAGTCTAATATACTGTACTTATAAGTTTTTAAGCAGAAAATTCTAGATTTATGCCTTATGTCTGCTCAAATTGATAGAGAAAGAGCAGAGTTAAGCTATGGGTTGTGTGTTCGTTCTGAGCAAATACATGAATGCAGACATAGTGCCTAGACAAGGGTCTTTACTGTCAGTTTCCTGTCTCTTTATCTAACCTAATAAGCAGGTAACTGTTTCTCTGAAAGAGAACTTGAAAAAAGGAATGCAAATTTAATGATAATAGGAAAATTTAGCCTGAAGGAGATGAAAGAGTAGGGAGATACACTCCAACTTTCTCTGTTCAAATCAGGTGCTTAGCAACAGAATAGTATCTTCATTGGAGTGGAAGAACAGAGGTTTTAATTATTTTAGATTGATTTTCTTTCCAGGAGATTCTAAGCCCTGTTTTAGCAAAAATAAATTTCAGGACCTTCTTCTCACCTTGTGAAACACTTGGGGTTTTGGCTTATCCAGATACCTTTTGGGAGTCCTAATTGCTGTCAGCAAGTGAGTCACAAAGCTTGTTGAAGCTAATGGGTTTGTCAAACAGTTTCAGGCTGAATAAAAGGAATATTTAAGTCTTCTTATGTATCAAAGATAGCTAGAAGCAGTAAAATAATCATTCAAGGCAAATAGCATATCAGAGTTAGTTTGAACGCAGGCTTTGGACATATGAATTGATTAATTTATGTTAGTTCCAGTTGTCCTAATTTTTAACATAGTGAGCATATGACAAATATAAAAAGTTGTGTCACATTTTCTGAGTGAGTGAGAACTAAACACCCCAGTTTTAAAAACCCATTTCTTAGTAAATGGCCAGCACAAATCTCATATTTCTCAATGCACTGCCTGCTCAGTTTTATGCAGCTGGCATAGTGTATTCTGTGTAATATTTAATGATCTAAATATTGCTTCTCTTTATATCTACAAGCCTGATTGAGTGTGATACTTAGCTGTTTGCAGACATTAGACATTTGAATGGCAAAAAGATGAGGTTTAGATATGGGAAGCTGGGAAAGACCTGAAGAAGTAATTGTCAATGTCAGTGTTCGGAGGTGCAATTTGTTGGGTAAACAACTCTCTGCTTTGCAGATTGTGAAGCAAAGAAATTATCTTTTATTTCAGTCGCAATTGGGTAAAGAGTAATTGGGTTCCTATTCCTGTTGTATATAAACAAACATGCACATGCAGGGAATATATCTTTGGTATGTAGCACAGTCATTCTCCCAGCAGAAGCAATCCTTGCTGCCAGCTGTTCAGACCAGCTTGGTAATCTATCTATAAAGCTGCAGCCAACTGCAGATTTTTTTCCTTGCCTGCTGACTTTGACTATTCACTTCTCTCTCCAAACCCCTTAATGGCAAACCTTTGCCACTCTGCTAAGCTTCATTTTCCAAGATTGTTGCTTTCAAGGCCTTGCACAACTTCCTGAATAGACTTTAACAGACTCACTTAGGTAAGCAAGCATTGCTTATCTTGAGTAAAGCTTGAAGAGTCTGGCCAGAAGAGAACAGCAGGGTTTGGTTTTTTCTACAGCCAATTTTGCTGTTGTGCATTAAGCAGCCTTCTCTGACCCCTTTTCATGAGTAGATCTATTTCTCCTGACAGATAGCTTTGAGTCTTTCCACGGCCTGAGTTAAGGGCAGACACAAGTATTCATTTCACTCACACATCAAGTTCCTAATACACAGAAATACATGATATGTAACCACAAAACAGACAGTGACTGACAAATTCAATGCTCTGCTATATATGTGTGTTTGTGTATTTACTTATTTATCAGTAATAACAATATCCTGCTCCTTCATAGTTTTGCTCCCTGGAACATAGCGGGAGATTGCATATATATAGTTTCAAGCTCCATCAGATTGAAAATTCAATACTCTAAAGCAAACATTAGCCCATATTCTTTTTATCTGTTTCCTGACACTGCTATGACTGCAGCAGAAATACAAGTAACTGAGCTGAAGAACTTTATGTTTATTGATTTGTGGAAGGAATCACAGAATTTTACTTGGTCATGAGATTGTGCACTTTGCAAACAGGGTTTAGCATTGCAGTTATTCACTTCCCATTAAGAAGCCTCCATGGGCTCCAAGACCTGTTCACACATGCAATAGCAAACCAGTGATTATATAATATAAACATTTTGGTTGGTTGGTTATTTTCAAAAATTAATTATACAACTGAAAATCTAGATAATGAAAAGATGTATATTTCTTCAAAAACACTGTTTAGACTCTACAGTTGCAGTTAGAATAGTGAAGTAAAAGACAGAAACTGAATATTTCCTGAGTTCATAGATTTCTTAAGGAGGAAGGGAATGATGAAAGGCTATACTTGATTTGCACTCATTTCATACTGAAGAAACAGAGAAAATAAAATTATGACAATTTCCTTGAACATGCTAAATACTTATTTGGATTCTTAAAATGATTCTATTACAAGAAAAAGCCCCTATATGTAGGCTTCCAACAGTAACATTTGCATTTTTAACATTTATCTTGCTGATGAATGAAAATTTTCCTTCAGACTAGGGATATTTTTGACCTCTGGGAGGAGTCTCTCCACTGACAAGAGCAAAATACTGTAAGAGAAGAGCTTTTGAATTTGTTGCACCTGGAGAAACTCACTGAAATTGTGTAATTATGTTTTCTGCAGAAGTATGAATCATGCTTACAAACATTGTTCATCTTTCTACTCTGTTTCTTTAAGATTATGGAGAAGGAGAAAATCTCAGACAATAAGTTATATTCTTCTTTACTTCCTTGTTTCTGAATCTACTTCCTCTCTTTTCTGCTTTTTAATTTCTTGGTTTTTCTTCTCCACCAGAAGTTCCAGAAGCGGTATATATGATAACACAGCATATTACTTCAATCAAAATTAGTTGGTGTTTTTTCAGAATTTTTGCACTTTTAACACAAGAAATAATAATCACTTTTGTAGCCTCCTACAAGTATGGAATTGATTTATTGATGCTAATTGTTAGCTGGTTATATTAGAAATGTTGTTTGATTTGTGGACTTTTCTCCCTAGTTTCCCTTTAAAGGCAATTTCCCACTTACTTTTAGTATTGGCAACACAGAGGTATTTTTAATTTTTCTGCCAGATAGCTATTAACTGAATGCTATTGAGGGATAAAAAAAAGTTTATATAAAAAATAATGTAGATTTCTTATTCTTATCCAGGAACCTTTTTCAGTTAACTAGTCTCATATTAATACCTTTCTCCTAATACTCAGTAAAGAACATTGCAAACATCATGCACATCTTGGGGTTTGAAATTTTCAGACAATTATAACGGTCTGAGACTGAAGTATCTGTATATCTTGTTTGGGATGTAAAAATGTAAGAGTACCCTATCTTCTTTTTATATTCTCTCTCCATTAGATGGTCACTCCTGCTGATTTTCTGGCCTCCTTTCTAAGGCTAAGTAGGCTGTAAATCCTGTCAACCTCAGCTGAGCTTATTGTTGCACAGGTGAATATTTGAAGCTATACCTTTGCTATCATCATGCAATTTCCTGGTACATAAAACCTGCATTTAATAAAAATTTAGTTTTTACATATCAGTAACTGAAACAGACCTTTATTTGAATACCTTTTTTAAGTGACTGGAGAAGAGGAAATATCACACCACTTTTTAATAAGCTTAAAAAGGAGGATCGTGGGAACTGCTGACCAGTCATCCTAATCTCAAGGCCCAGTAAGAACATGGAAAAGATCCTCTTGGAAGATATGAAAAAACATATGGAAGAAAGGGAGGTGGTTCGTGACAACCCACAAGGCTCCACCAGAGAAAATGGTGACTGATTAATCTGGCAACCTCCCACAATAAAGTGGCTACATCAACTAGAAAAGTCCCCTGGACTTGTGTAAGGCCTTTGATATAGTCCCCCACAACATTCTTGCTACTAAATTGGAGAGGTGTTGGTTTGATGGATGAGTAAAGAGTTGGTTGGAAGGCCACACACAAAGGGTTATAGTCAATGACTCAATGTCGAAGCTAAGACAAATAAGGAGTGGTGTCTTTCGAGAGTGCTGAACTGATACTACTTAATACCTTCAGCTGTGACAGGGACAGTGGGATTGAGTGCACCCTCAGAGAGTTTGCTGATGACACCAAGCTGAGTGGTGTAGTTCAACCACTTAAGGGAAAGGATATGGGAGGGATCTTGACATGCTTGAGAAACGAGCCTGAATCTCATGGAGTTCAACAAGGCCAAGTGCAAGATCCTATACCTAGTCTTGGCTCATGTCCAATATCAATGCAGACTGGATGGATGAACCAAAGATGTGCATTTGCAGCCCGGGAAGCCAATCGTATCTTGGGCTGCATCAGGACAAGAGTGGCCAGCATGTCAAGGCAGGTGATTTTGCCCCTCTATTCCACAGTGACGGGTCCCCACAAGGAGTACTGCACCCATTCTGGGATCCCCAGTGAATCAGAGGAGGGCCATAAACATTTATGCATATAATACATTACTTAGAATCATTTGATGAGGTGAACCCAAGAAGTCTCTCCCCTCAAGTCCACAGTTCCAGACCCGCTCTACTGATCATGTAGGTTAGAAGATATCAGGTGACAAATTATGGTGGAGGTGGAGAGTCTTCTTAACTGTGGGGATAAGTAACTGAAAATCCAATGTGATCTCAGTGTACACATTCCAAACATTTAAACAGGAAGTCTGGAATGAGAAGAGTCACTGAAAGTATACGAATGAAATGTATTAATTGCTGAAGTTGTGATTCAGAGAAATAGGGGAGTATTTTACATTCTTCTTCATTAGAACTTTAAAGCTGAGCCAAGAGCCATTGTACTCCAGTGAACACAATAGCTGGACTAGATGGTTAGCAGATTCTTAATTAGAAAGCACCATTAATTTTGAGCAACTGTGATGAGTCAACTGCCTGTACATTGCTGCACTTTAAAAGGAATCCAGGTTCTGAATCAATATCTATCAGTTCTGGAACTTCATGCATATATCTATATAAATATAAATAGATGTGTGCCTGTGTGTGTTTGTGTGTGTGTGTGATCTATAGAAATATAAATATGTGTATGTGTATGTGTGTGTGTATTTGTGTATATATATATTTATGTGATCTGAGTTAGAAGTTACTTGGAGGAATTTGCATTCTATATGTCACGAATGGATTTGGGAGTTAAATAAGTCCTTTCCTACTGCCCAGGCCTCTGGCAGCAGGTAGTAACCTCAAAACCCCCTCCCATTCAGAAGTTCTTTTAATAATGACTGATTCTGTCTGTTATATAACAAATTATTTATTAACAGACCGGAAAATCATTGACTGTAAGACTTAAAACAAAACTAATATTACACAGGTATAAAAACAAAAAGGAAAAACTACTAGTAGAATTTATACAGTATATGATAAGGTACCTTTGAGTTACAGCTAGCAAAGAAATAGTATAACCTTAGGATTCAATGTATCTTACCATCCAATCGTTGGTGCAGCACACATCGAGATTCTTTCTCTCAATCTCTGGAGAAGTATCCATGAGCCTGCGTCCAGGGCTCGGGGAGAAGTCCCTTACACATGGTGTGTGTGTATGGAAGCTTCTTCTTCAGTGATAACTTGTGTGTCTTTTATAGGGTAAAATGGTGTCTCTCAGGCATCAATATTTTCCTTTATCTCTTCTTACATCTCTTCTCAAGACTAGGATGTTTATTCTTAAGGTCTGAGCCTCCTTGGTGCCAGAGATAACTCCTGTTGAGTCCTTTGACTCCTGGGTTATCTCTGATGTACCCATTATCTCTGGTATGTAGGAAGGGGGGGGATGTCACTGCCACACCATAGTCTTGCTCTTCATAGAGATTCACAAATCACAGATTTGCTTGAGAATTAATCTTGAAATAGTGAGTGAAAAGAAAATAGACAAGCAGGGAAAGCTCACACTAAATGAAACTGGCATTACAAAGCTTGAACTAGTTCATCTCCATGACAGAAAATAGAAGTAATTTCACATCAGGGCCATATGAATAATTAATACAGCTTTCATTCAAGAACATATTCTGAACTAAAAATATATGTGAAGTGGTATGTTACCCTTACTTAAAAACACTTTTTCGTTGGCATGATTTAACTTCTGAACTGAAGTTTAAAAAGAAAGAATGCTTCTACTATTAATCTTTAATAAGCCATGCCAAATAAGAGAGCTGTTATTCAACAGGCTACAGCAAATAATTCCACATAATTCTGGATGTTATATAACTTTAATTTATTGAGAAAACATTGTCAGTTAAAAAGAAAAACTGTTAGTACTGAATACAAGGATGCTAGTTTAGAAAAATTGTGACTAAAATTTGACTAATGTTGGCAAAGAAACTCACTTTCCATTGCCAAAAGTATTATTTTTTTGCTCCGTGTTGCAATATTTTAATACAGTGAAACAAATCAGTGACATTTAACTTGATTTCATGATCCCTTTATGACCCTATGTATTGTAATGACCTCAGTATAATCAGACCTGATTTTATAAATATAATACAAAACCACTCCTTCCATTAATCATAGATCCAAGTAATAATTTGTGTTAATTTTCCACTTAATCAAAGTAAAAACAGATCCATCCAAATGTAATAAATACTAGTTTTTATAGGTACATTAATGGAATAAAATAAATACAGAACCATGCTTTCTGTATTGAAAACATTTATATAACTTTATTTATCTGCACTTAGTTACTTAGTAGACACCAGAAATGTATGGGTAGAAAAATAATAGAGCGCTGTCTATTCAATTATGATCAGGTACTTTTTTGCCTATATTATGTTTATATATTTGCCTATATGTGTTTATATAATTTTTTTATATATTACAGTGAAAAGGAATTATTTGTGACAACTAGTATGTAAAGATAGAAAGAAGAGTACTAAAGACAGTAGGTAAAACTGTCATTTTAGTTAATTAGTTCAAGTAAGGCATTGCATTAGGCAAAAGGTTTGGATTCAAGAGCCCTAACACTGCTTTCCTCTGTAATTTGGGCATATCACCTATTTTGTATACCTGTTTGAATTTTCAGTTCTTTAAGCACAAAACATTGTTGTTTGACAGTTACACAGGTTATTAATACAGAACAAAGACATATCTCTTCATCTAGATAGATCCCAAACATTAATCACAGCAGATTTACATGTTATTTTGTTGATTTTTGAACTCTAGTTCACTCTTCCGAAGAGAAAAAAAAGGTTGGCTGTAACATTTTTTTCCCTTCAAACTGATTATTCAATTTGTTCCAGCAAAGTTATTGGCAGGGATAAGCTGGTCTCCAGTAGGCAGCAATAATTGAAAGTAAACATTGAACAGGAACTAAAATAAGAAAGAAAAAAAAGGCACAAAACTAATATACTTTCTGCAAACAAATAACTATTCCTACAGCCTTGAATTTACCTTTGTACACCCTTCATTGGTATTGAATGGCATGTTTTTTTCATTTCTTCTTCAAATAATAAAACTATTTTTATGTGATATTGTACTGAAATTTATCCTCCCTGAATAAAATAACATAGTTTCAAGAGAACACATTTTATGGGCAGGTCTGAACCCCCAAAATTTGTCTGCATTATCTATGCTATGGTGACCCTTTTATTTGAAATTACCAGAGATGGAAATAAGGAAAAATCTGCCTATCAGAATCTGAAATCTCTACAGAAAAAACAACTAAACTTCAGAGGTTTCAGATGTTTTGTTGAGTTCCCTGCTCTTCTCTTCCCATTATTTATATGTAATATTTTGAACTATATTTAGTACCAGAACAGAGAGTAATAATGCAGCCATACATGAGAGAATGTATGTTTTAATAAACTTAGTGAGAAATATATTGGATAACAAAATAGGAGCGATGATATTAATTTGAGGAATGACATAAAAATCTGAGGTCCTGTGTGTGTAATAAACCCACGTTTCCACAACAAAATTCTGAAGACAAGCTCTAGCAAATATATTGGTCTTATCTGTAGGAACTCACTACATGCTCCTGTGAAAAGTCCTTTTCCAGCTCTGCCTTGCAGCCCCTATCAGGTACTGGAAGGCTGCTATAAGATCTCCCCAGAGACTTTTCCACTTCAGGCTGAGCAACCCCAATTCTCTTAGCCCGTCTTCACAGGAGAGGAGCTGCAGCCCTCGGATCATCTTGATGGCTCTCCTAAGGACTTGTTTCAACAGGTCCACATCCTTCAGCTGGTGGCCCCAGATTTGGACACAGGATTCAAGGTGGGGTTGCATGAGAGCAGAGTTGAGGGAGAGAATACCCTAGGAACTGAAGAAAAGAGAAACAAAGAACCAAAGACATCCCAAGTGAAGCCCAGCCCCTGGCCCTTGACTGATCACCACAAGGCTAGAAGAGCTGTGCTGACCTGCCAGACTTTTCTCCTGGATGCTTTGTTTTTCCTTGTGGGACAGGGAAGTTGTATGAGGAACAACTCTGGTAACCTATGCAAACTTCTCCTTAGGCAGCATGAATTAAAAGAAAAAAATTCCACTAAATCATCAAGGAAACTGCCATCTGCTTGTCTTGAATGTTTTCTCTACTCCTGATCAGAGATTTTAGCAGCTAAACAAGTCCTAGTATGTCATCTAAGTTTTACAGACAATGTAAAACTAAAAGAAATGTTTTTAAAACATTACACTCATTAAGCGTGAGCACATAAGTACTGATTTATTGGTATTCTGTCTGGTATTTCAATGTCTTATGAAAGGTTGTAGCAAGAGGTGAAAACAGTACTACAAATGAAATTGATGCACTTTTAGAGCAAAGATATAAAGGAAGAAAAGAAATTAGCATATTTTGAATTTTCCATAAAATCACTAGGCAGTAACTGTGAGAATGTTCTTTAATGACTTTACCACAGGCTACAAAAAGCATTTTTTATTATATCAAATACATTTGAAGTAAGTGTAAGGCTTTTTATTTACACTGACATAAAGTAAACACCAAGCTTTAAATTCAAATTAATTTAATTTCAAATAGATATTTTAATTGATTCTGTGATAAGTGTTATGCTTCCTGCCATAAGCAAATGTATTAGGCACAGTATATTAGCATAATGAAAAGGTGATCTCTGCCTCATGAAACAGAAAACCCACACCATTTTCTTTACACTCAGTATTCCTGTATGACCACTCTGTAGCCTTTGGGGTCCTTATTTTGTTTTCACCAGAAAACATGATACTGTTCTCTCCTCAGTTTAAAGCTAATGTGGTCAAATCTGAGTTTGCTTTTTCCTGCAAGATCTCCATACTCCCTGTTTATATATTAGTCTATACTGGAGATAGAACCATGGACATTGCCTCTCAGACCCACAAACCAGGCTCACCTAGGATGCTCCTATTCCTTTCCTGTGCATGTCCACTCCCAGATCCTGCTCTATCTCTGCCTTTTCCTGACTGGTTCTTTTTATCGAAAAAGAAGTTCAAACCTTCTTTTGTCTTTAGGATCCATTGTAGCTCTACCTTTGCTGTTCAGTCTCTCTTCTCTGTCAGCATCACTGTCACATTTACCAAATTTTTGTTCATCTTTCCTCTTCCAATACTCTATTCTGGTTATAAATACCTTTCCTGTTCCCTAAAGTCTGATGTATACTATAGTTAGCTATGACTTATAGCCTCTTAGTCTTTATATTCTTAATTTTAAGAACAAACCTATTGAACTCATAGGGATTACTTTGATTTTAGAAACTTTTGTAATGATTTTTGAGAATCACCAGTTTCTTAGTCTGCTTTTCTCAATGGATGATATTCCAAATACATCATGCATTTAAAATCTTAAAAGAGATGGTCATCATGTTTCTGAAGAAAAAAAAAGAAGAACAATCTTATGGATTTTGGTAGTTTCCTTTTAAAAGACAAGAAAATTTATCCTAAGCTTGCACTAATTGCCTATTATTTTTGTTTTCCACATTTTACATTATTTTTCTTCATTTTTGTTCAAACGTTTGAGATTTTTTTTTTATTCTTTGATCATTATCTTTTCAGATATCATCTTATGATGCATAATAGACACCCTACAGACTTCACCTGGAAACCCCACATAATCATTAATACAATTAGTCATATGGATTGAAAGGTAAAATGTCTTTTCATTTATGTTCTATACTCAAACAGATAGCAAGCAGCATCATGAAGATTTGATGATGATAAATTAAAACCAAGGTGTTTTTTCTAGCTATCTTATTTTGAGTGAAAGATAACAAACCAATTCCTATGTTTAATAGCTGGATTTTTGCAAACATAGGGATACCAATGAAGGCAAAAACAAAACAAAACAAAAGCAAACAAACAAAAAAAAAACCAAACAAAAACCAGGAAACATGGTAATGTACTCAGGAAAAGAAAAGCAGGAAAATTAAAATTCAAGCAATCAATCTACACGAAAATTCTGCCCTAGGCAATGACTGTGTTCACAGATTATGAGCCTCTAGTTTACTTTCAAAACAACCTCATGTAGTGTACAGATAAGTACTTTGAAATGAAAAAGCAATGTTTTTCCCAGAATACTTGAAGAGATGAGAGTGGTTCTAGATTAATTCAGAGAAAAAATAAGAAATGTTAAGACACAAATAATTAGTCAGTTATTACTGAATAATAACTCTATGTGTTATAACTATATAGAGAGTAGTACTTCTTGGAGAGTTGCTAGATCTAATAAAAGTCATGATGCGTTATCATCTATCGAATCTTAAAGGAAAAAAACCCCAAAATATAACTTAGTGTAACAAAATAACATTAAAAAATGAAATCAATTGAAAACAGGTTTCAGACAAGAAAACTATAAGAAAAAGTACAAGAGTATAGTTATAAAGAGGAGAAAACTACACAAAAACTTGAAAGAAATACATTGAACGTACCAGAATCAATCACCATTTGTAGGTCAACACCAGCTGGCAGCTATGCACCATTCAGCTGTCTGCTTACCACTGCCTCACCCCATGGAGATGAGGAGGAGAAGGGCAAAAATAAGAAAACTCATGGGTTGAGACAAAGACAGTGTAGTAGGTAATGCAAAAGTCTCACACACAAGCAAAGCAAAACAAGGAATTAATTCACCATTTTCCAAGGGCAGGCAGGTGTTCAGGGATCCCAAGGAAGGCAAGACACCATCCTGGTGACTTAGGGAGGCAAGTACTGTACCTGCCAACACCCCTGCTTCTTTCCACAGCTTTTATAGCTAAGCATGATGCCATATGGTAGAGAATGTCCCTTGGGTCAGCTGGGGACAGCTGTCCCAGCTGTGTCCCCTCCCAAACTCTTGTGCACCCTCAGCCTCCTCACTGGTGGGGTGGTGTGTGAAGCAGAAAAGGCCTTGGCAATGTGTTAGCCCAGCTCAGCAGTGAAACATACCTGTGTTACTAACACAGTTTTCACATACAAACCAGAGTCCCGTAGCTACTATGAAGAAAATTAACTCTGTTCCAGACCAAACCAGTCTGTCATCTTATAACAGTCACTTAAAATTAAGACAGAACATTTACTGTTTCCAGAAAAAATAAAAGAGCATGTTAAGTTAAAATACAGAGTGGAATAAGTAATATTTATCAAGGCTGCCATTGGCAGAGATGTAAAAGTAGAGCCACTCCTGAAAGAGATGATCAAACTCCAAGTAAAAAAGAGACAACATAGACGGGTAGTTACCTTTATTATGTTTTCTACATTTGAACAGGAACACAAAATACCGAATGCTAGGACCAGATGGTATCCTTACCTAGTCCTGCACAGCTCCTTGTGGATTTATTAGAACTCCATCAATAAATGCTCTATTCCAGGGCAGTGCTAAGTAGTGCATTTTGAGTTACTAGCCTGTCTTATATTTAAGCAAGATGAGGAACTTATTCAAACTCTTCATTTCAGAGCACAACTACAACAACCATTCAGGCAAAGATACTTGGGAGAGGCAAATACAGAAAAAGAGATATCAAAGTTCAGATTCTGGTTGACAAGCTAGTTATAAAAACTTTCAAATCCATAAAGAGAAATCTCTGGGGTAGCCTGGATGGATTACCATAATGTTTTTCACTCAGGCCTCTGTTTGGAAATCTTGAAAATTCTGAGACTGTAAACTGTTATGAATAAAATAGGAATTTTTAGACTTTTACTAATCATCACCAAAGACTGATATTTAGCTATTCTTGACAACTGCTGGAGATCTTTTCATTAAACTCTTTCCCATTTATTCTTCAGTATTTGTATTTTGAGTGCATGAGTTAGGCCTAAAATACTTGCGAAGTGAGATTAAGAGGACTGGACCAAGATATAAGAAGCAGTGGTCTAAGGAAATAACAAATCTTGATTTAAAAACATGTAGTTGGTGTATTGTTGATAAGAATAACAACAATGGATTTAAATCCACGAGCCAAAAAGCCTCAACTGCATAACACTAAACACATCACAGAAATTTAGATTATTTGTGGAAAAGACGTGAAGCAAGTTATAAATAAAATAGGATGCTAGAATGAGATGTTATAAGGTATATTATTAGTATCTATTCAGTGTTGATGAAGAACAGACACAAAAAAAATCATAGAACCACCGAATTGTTTGGGTTGGAAGGGAAATTTAAATTTCATCTACTCCAAATCCCCCCTGAAATGAACAGCAAAATCTTCTAACAGATTAGTTTTCTGAGACCCCATCCAACCTGACCTTGAATGTTTTCAGGAATGGAGCATTTCCCACCTCTCTGGACAACCCAGACAGCTGGGTAAATTGTGTCCTTTGGGATGAGCACCACTTATACAGGTATTTAAAAAGGTAAGAATATTGCTAGAAGACCAGAAATGGTTGAATGAATTTCATATTGGAATTTCAGAGGCTGTTGGAAGACAGAGATGAGGTATTGTATTGATTCAAAAATCTTCACAGTCAAACGCAAACTCATGAAGACTATGAAAAACCTTTTTCTTTGGGCAAATATTACTCAGAGAAAAAAGAAAAATTCCTCCACAAATCATAACGAGAGAAAAAAGCTGTTAAATACCACTCTGTCACATCTAAGTCCCTGGTGTTCTAAAAACTTCTGGTCTTATTTAGCTGGAATTTTTCTTAATCATACAGTCTTTAAAATCCTTGATTTTGAATATTTAAGTAGCTTACCACCCATATACACTATATTGACCTGTAAGGATACAACTGACACCAACCACCATGAGACTTCATGAATTCATAGCTAGAGGAAATAAATTAATCAAACAAACAAAACAATAACCCTACCCATCCACCTCCAAGCATTCGCATACACTAATTATTAATCAGAAAATATTCCTGTTACTCTGCATAAAAAAGCTTTTAAATGCTACAAGTGATATCACATCTTCAAAACATTTTCAATTATGATTTTCTCCTCTTGCTAAGTTGATATGGTAGCACAGAAACAACTGTCCTAATCTCAGCATGAGCAATTTCACTGCATTGACTTCAGTGGAAAATACTGAGGCTGAAAAGAAAAATTCTGCTGATGATTATTCATACAAGGAGTAACTAGTTGTCCTTTTCAGAAAAGAAAGACTTAAATTCTTGTTCTACATTCACTGCTTGACTTAATACTTTAATTGAACCAACCCAGAAGAATAAACAAACCTTTCAGACAAGGATGTGTGCAGAACAATAATTTACGAATGCTTTTTTTAGTAGAAAATTAGAGGGAAAAATGTGAGAAAGCCAGTGTATCAATTTCCCAATCTCTTCTGAAAGCCTGCTACAAAACAAAATGTAAAAAACAGGTGAAATTTTTCATAATCACAGAAAATTTTAAGTGGAAAAGCATAAGAACTTATTAAAAATCCTTTAAGAAGCTAAGGGATAAAATGAGGCTTCAGGAATTAAAAACATCTTTTGATAAACAGAGTCAATGAACATCAAACCATAAGTGAAGAATAAACAAGTGAGAAAATGCTAGGAATTTTTACATTAAGTCATTGTGCAGAAGTTAGACCTTATTTCAAAAATAGTCCCTTTTCTAGAATAGACGATGCTTCAGCAGATGTAGATGAATCTATGAGACTGCACAGAAAGGACTTGCTCTTAAAGGTACCAGAATTTATTTTTATTAATAATTTTTAAAATCCTTTTTATTAATTAAAGAAAATCAGACGCTAGAATGAAAGCAAGTATTCTGCTGATCATGTCAAGTCTGTATACATCCTATATATATGAAGGGGAAATATCTCAGACAGAAAGCTAGGTATAATAATACTTAGTGAAATTATCAGGAATCTGCTCCTGTTTTTCTTTGCAATGAAATAATACACAAAATAATTTGGAGGTTTCATGGGTAGGCCAATCATTCCCTCTTTTAGTATAGAAGCTGTGAAAAAGATTAGTGAAAATTAAAAAAGGAAAGCTTAAACAGTGATATAAAAAAAGAACTAGATAAAAAAGGTGGTGGGGTAACACTGGTTTGGTTGCTTTGGTTTATCTATTCTTTATTAACACTAAATTTTATTTGCCCCCAGTAGTCTTTTCACCCTCCTTTGGGTGTCCAGCTGCTCTGTCATGTGGTTCTCCACATGCTGCAGGGGGAATCTCTTCTCCTCCACGGGCTGCAAGGGCACAGCTGCCTCACCATGCTCTGTACCTCAGCCTGCAGGGTGGTGGTGGTGAATTTCCCCCCTTTCTTCCCTGCTCTTGGTGTCTCCAGAGTTGTTTCTCTCTCACTCCTCCCTTCTCTGGCTGCAGTTGTTGATGCCATTGCACTGCGGTTTTTCCCCCTTCTCAAATATGTTATCCCAGAGGTTCTCCACCATCAGGGATGGACTTGACCTTGGCCAGAGATGGGTCTGTCTTGGGGCTGGCTGGCATTGACTGTGTTGGACATGGTGGAAGCTTCTGGCAGCTTCTCACAGAAGCCACCCTTGTAGCCTCCACACTAGCACAATCTGGCCATTCCAACCCAATTTTGAAGCACTTTGCTTTTTGTGCCGTACTTCCTGAATCTGTAAATTTACACTCTATACTTATCTAAAACAATTGACCTCCTTTGTACTTCAAAATTTGATTCATTGCAACACCATAGGCATAAGAACGGTTCATTTTGCTAAAGAATTCCTAATATTGATTTTGATTAAGAAAAGTAATTTCCAATGTCAATAAATTTAATAAAATGAGAATAAAAGTGTCTTTACAGAGAAGGTTGCATCAACCCAGCCAAATGATCAAGAGAATTTTTCTCATGGGCACAAACCTTATGTAAAGTGGGATATTCATGGCCTATTGATGCTTGAGCATAAGATCAATAGCCCTGTAAAAGTTTATATGCATAGTTCATAGAGTTTTGTATAGACGATTCAGATAGAGCTCATAATTCAAATAGTTCTTAGATGCATGGAGTTGTACAGATTGTCCATTGCTTTCTGTTAAGTAGACACTTAAATATCAATACTACATTATTCTAGGCTCATTTGAGCACCTGAAGCTAGACAATATTAATTCAACACAGATTCTGTCTCTGTTGATATGTCCTTATTCATGCTCAGAGTTTTCAGGCACAGCAGCAAAAACAATATCAGAATTTTTTTGCTGTCATCTTATTGTCAGGTTGCAGTAAACTCCAGATCTGGAGCGGAATAAATAATAACAGTAGTATATTTACACTATAAATTGCACACAATGCTCTGTGCACAACTTGCATGATAGAACACATCATAAAAGAAAGAATTTATACACCTTTTTTTCTCATACTATTGTCATTCAATATTTTAATTCCCTTCCTTTTTGAAGCTCCAATTAGGAAAACTAAAATCAAGTGGTAAGGTCTTATTTTGAAAAACAGATCCTGTTTCACCATATGTTTGTGTCAAGAGAAATGCCTCTGCAGATATCAACAAATGAGAGGCACCTTTGGCAGTGTTATTCACAGCCAATATGAATATGAGCTTCTAAGAGAGACTTCAAGGAAAAAGAAATCTGATGCAATAAACATCTACACATTTACACCTATAATAAAGCAAGGCTTAGAAAGGTAAATCACTGCATTGCAGATTGCAAGTATTATTTGTATACTTATGCTAAGATAAGTACTGACAATAACATGACTTAAAATCTCTCCAATGACAATAAGATGTATAATGGAAGAAAATTATTATGCTATCAAAATTATTAAAAACTATTTGCTGCTACTTTGATAAACATATTAGTCTTTGTCTTTTAAACCAAACAACTTGAAAATTAGAATCAGCAATGACAGTTATGTCCTCTCACACAATTCTCTGCTTCTCAGAAAAGGTAATAATCATCATTTGCAAGTGAATATAAGAAGGTAGTATTTATATCTTAATTGGCTCTCACTAAAATATTGGAAACTCATATCTTACAGAAAATGACAAATGTTTTAAATGTACTTTCTGAGTAAATAAGGGTGAAAATTAAAAATTAAAAATTTGTCAGTTTTTTTTTTTCCATTACAGAGAGAGTACATTTAATGAAAACATGTTCAATAGCAATTAAGAAATTATTCAAAACCAGAAAAAATCCCCTAAATGTTTCAAGCTTTCAAAACTCAAGTACAAAACGAGATTTAAAATTTCATTGTAATCCAGATGTTCCCAATGCTTCTTTTTGATGGAATCTTTTCCACAGATAAGCTAAATCCTCAAGTTCTACTGATCTATGACAGCATCATGGAGTGATGATGGCTTAATCCATTGTCATTAATAAACATTAAGATGTATTTTAATATTAATAACACAGTGACACAACCAGCCAATATGGAGTGATGACTATAATGTAATCGTTCATGTAATATGAATGACTATCTAGTATGAGGTAGGCAGCTAAACCTGACATAAATTATGAATATTTTTATTTTGTACAGAGTATTGATAGAAGCTTATTTTCTATTTTGCAACCAAAAATCAAGCTATTTAATGTTCTAGTTTTATCACTTTAAAAAATGTTACTTTCTTATCAAGCTGAAATTATATTAAGCTATTAATGAGTAACTTAATTTTTGTTGTAAGCACAACCTTTTTCACACAAGATATTTTCTATTATTTACAGTTTTTAATCTTTTATCTATTCCCATATAATTGCCTTCTTTTAATAGCTATATTTGACAGTTTCTATCTTTCAAATTCATGTTTAAGTTTATCTTAGAAATTGTCAGAATATAAAGTTCTGGTATAAACACAGTTGGCCTGGTATAAACACAGTTGGCCTGGTATATAGAAAACAGTCTTTGGGTGAGTATCCTCTTAACAAACTTTAGTTAATAGGCATCTAACCTATGGCACCATTAAGAGAGAAATGAGCTTCCACGGAGTTATTCACGTTACTGCTTTCAGAAATTCCTTTGGAAAAAGGATTATTCACTTTCTAGAGTTGTCTACATCTTTAAGAGTGGAAGTCTTATACTACTACATATTTAAGTACAGAAGACCTCAAATTATACAATTCATAAGAGACAATCTGCAGTTACTCCATAACAAAACTACTCTGAGGATTTATTCCTGTTCAGACCAAGAAAAAGCATCATTGCAGTCTTATCTGTACAACATTGTCTTTCACAAGACTCTTCTGGATTGCAGACAGCAGGAAATGTGAGTCCTGTCTAAGACAGCCTCCCTCAGTGGGAATGGTGATCTCTCTTATGATAGCAAATATTTCTCAGTGACCAGGTGGACTCTTCAACTTCCCTCCTGCCAACTGTAGACCCACAGATCTGTAGACCTGTAGCTGCTCCAGTCAGCTCAGCACCACATGCTCAATACCCAAACCGAAGATTCTAAGCGAGTTGCCTTTTTTTACTTGACTGCTATTCCTGCCCACAAACCACACCATTTGTCATGTGTTTAGGGCCCAGCTGCACTCAGTTCTTTAAAAGGTAACCTGTTATAGAAGTTGTGTGTGTAAGGACCAGGTGTTCATTGGTTCTTGTCCTAAGTACATTCCGTGATTCAATTCAGAAAATCTGTGCAAGTTCTTCATATTTTATTTTTTTAAGCATAAAGCTCATGTGATCAACTATATGATAAATAGGAAATCAAGATAAAAAGTCAATAAAACTGTGGCAAATAGGGGAAAGTGAAACAGAGGTTGGCCATTATTTCACAGGGAGTGAGGGTGGTAAGCGGGGTCAACCTTGGAGGAGAAAACATTAAATTATATGATTGTGATTGTAAGGTGTTCTTGTTGAGCAGCCCTGCACAAATTCAATGGAGTTCTGTTTACAGCAGAACAGAAAATCTGTAATTTCTTTGACATTTGCATCTGATTTTACCCTTTGGCTCAGGCACCTGGGTTGCCCTCCCTAATCCTGGCAAGGGAATGATAAGAGAGGGTGGATGAGATGTCTTGATATCCTAACAACTGACACATACAGAAGCAGCAGACATAAGATTAATTTCCTAAAGAAATTTGGCTGAGGTGCCTCTCTGGCCTCTCATTGTTCTTTTACCAGGAGTTGTTTGTTTGGGGTTTTTTGTTTTGTTTTATCTTGTGCAATGATTTATGTGTTGTTAATTCACAGTTTCATTGGTCTGAGGTAAAAATCTGATGCCAACTGAGTTCCTGTGTCACAATATTCCCCTAAGGCCTTGCTCTTTACGGTCTGTCTTTCCTGCAGCCAGGTATCCTGGACTGAGTAAATGTTATTTACTGTTCAGTCCTGACTGTGGCCTTGCCCTTACCAAAGCCCAGTTGAGGACAACTTTATCTTGGATGTTCTCTTTTAATAAAAGAGATCCAGTGTGGGCTGATAATTGGCACAGTGAGTTATGTTATGTCTTTCCAGGTTTGTGGTAAAGGGTTTCTTCCAGAATAAATGAGCATGCCCTTAGCACGTTCTCACATCCCAATAATTTCTGCCTGTCAGAATGGTGGACTTGAAGTGCAATTAAAGTAGTGACATTCAAACATAATTAGTTGTGTGTTACACACAGAGGTTCAATTGTGACAAAGTTCATTGTACAGTCAGTGAAAACTCTCTTGAGATGCTGATATGTTGATGCTAGACCTGACAGTCCACCAGTTCAGTCCACCAGCTGCAGTTTCCCTTGTCCATGTTTATGTCTGATGTTTTAATGCCCATGACTTCCTCTAGTAATTTTCATCTACTCTAAAAATAGATGCTATGTCTAAATTTTTTTTTCTTTTCTTAAGAAACACAAAGTGTGTTTCAAAGCACAGAGGGAGAACAGTGCATGTGAGCTACATGCTTTGGATGGCAGATGATTTATGAGTCTTGACAAGGCAATTTACAGATTTTCTATTTCTGCATTCAAAATATGGTTTATGTCTAACAGGAACTCCTATTGCTATTAATTACCATATGAAACAAAGTCGTAGTTTCTGTGACATAAAATATGGAAGATTATTTTGAAAAGTACACACTTAATCATGTATCATAGTTGAATGAATTCAGATTCAGTGTAAAGGAAATTTGATAATTATTTGCCCCAGCTTTTAGTATATAAACTGAAGCAAAATCCTATTTCTCAGATAAATAAAAATAAAGGAGACTATAAAGGGGAAAAAGTAAAACATCCACAGCAAGTTAGTTAATTAAATATGTCTTGGCAAATATGTCTTTCCGTCATATTTAAAGCCAACTTTGGCAGATTACAGGCCTGGATCTGCTGCATTTCTATTCTAATAATATTGCAACATAATGTAAGAGGATTGTTTCACTGGAGTATTTATTAAAGAAGAGAAAATTGCTTTTATAATTATACATCCCCAATAAAATTTAGAAAAATATTGAAGACCATAAAGAAAGTCATCAACATACTATAAAATTTGAATTCTCCCACTTATATGTGTACGTTATTTACATTACTGTTGAAAGGATTTATGAACCTACACTGAAGGATGAGCATAGCTGATTGGATTTTTCTTTGTTATTTGCATTGTAGTTTTTCCTGCTAAGGAATTTTTACTGTAAAATTGTGTTTATTATAATTTGTAATTTTTAATGATTATAGAAACAAAAGACATATCAAGTCTCTGTGATAGAACATATGGGAAAGGGTCCCAGAAAATTAATGTTTCTCATCTTTTATTCACTCCATATGTAAAAACCAGTATTCCAACCATGTAGCATATTGTCTAACTCAAAAGAATCTGTTTCTGCACTATATATATATATATATATATATATATATATACATACACACCCCCTTAAACTGTCTTGATGCTTACATTTTGTCTCCTTCTGGAATTCAACTGGTTATTAGAAACCACACTGCCTTCTCAGCCAAGGAACCTATTTTTCTATTACAACAAAAATTATTAACCTAACTGTTATAAATATCTCTAAAGATGACTTTCTATTAACACTTACATGTACACCTGTTATCTAAGCTATATTGTCCATACTACTTGATACCTTCTGAAATAATGACTGATTTTGCTTCTTAATAATTTGGAAAGTTGGTTGCTGCTTTGTTGCTTTTTTCCCCAGGCGCTTAAGTATCAATTTAGAAAGTTCTGCGGTTGTAAAAATAGAAAACTTGGTCTTGATATCATTTGCATCAATGAGATCTATTTTATGGTAGCAGTGGCTGTTATGTCTTCTGCTAGGAAGGGAAAATGTAAGCAAAGAACTGTTTTAAACAGTTAATTTGCAGACAAGGAAATGCTAAATCTTCCTCTCTCTCTGAAGCTGCAATAGTAATGGCACGTAATTTTGAAGCGGGTTATTGATTAGTGACAAAAGAATATTTACTGGTTGTGCCATTTGTTGTATCCATGAAAAGAAAGGGGATTAGGTGCCACAGTTGTCTGTGATGCAGAGGGATTACTGAGCTCTGAACTGTATCTCTGCTAAGTATAGAAAAGGCCACTTCTTGAGAGACATCTGTTAGTTTGGATGTTACTCAGCTTCTGTTTCCCACCAAGATCACTGCAAATGAGAGAATGGGTAAGTCATTGGCAGGAAAAACTCTGCCTGAGTTATTCTTACTCTCTTGAGCATATGGCTCCATTATCTGTCACCACTTAGACTGGTGTCACTTTATTTTGTTGTAAAAAAATAAAAGGCTTCTTGATTTTTAAATGCTCATGGGATACAAATAATTCTTATGGATAAATTTGATCATGAGGGCTTTTCTTTGTGGGCTTCATAAGAATACTTTTTTTTCCTCTTAAAGCCATGAATTCAAATTAAAACAATATAAGAGATTTTAAAAGAATGTGTTATGCTTAATGCCATTAATTATATTTTTTTTCTAACAAATGTCTCTAATTAACCTAGAGCTGCCCCTTGAGAGAAAAAAATTTTAAGACTCCATTCAAGCACATTTTCCCTGCTCTGCCAATTCTTGCCTAATTTTTCATGCGTCCATGACTTTATAAAATAAGAAATTAACTGCATTTTTTCCCCCAAGCATCAAGGCAATTCATTCTAGAGCTAGTTCTGTAAAGAGTGATCTGAAAAATAATTGAGCACACAGAGTGTGAAATTTTAGAGGCTATTAGAAGACATTCTTTGCTTTGAATGCCTTACTGAGTGGTATATAACAGTAAAGAGCTGAAGAGATGATTTAGTCAATTAATAGCCACAGAGAATTACAAAATATTTGCAATATGTCATCATCCTGCATGACCTTATGTACTCTTGTATTGATACAGCATCACAGTGAAAACATTGCAGGGCAGTATCAAGGCACCCTGTTGTGATTACTTTGTGGTTTTCCATAACGATTTTATACTGTGTTTCTTATCTTCCTTGTCTTTCCTCTTACTCATTCCTTCTTAGAGGAGCCAAAACATTTCACATTGTGTATCGCTTTCCCTCTTTTTTTTTAACCCCTTTTCGGTATATTTTTATTGTTGTTTGTTTTCTTTTCTTTTTGGGTTGTTTTTTTTTTTCTTTTATGGATGATTATCAGTGACCTGGTTTTATTTGTTCATCATTTTATGACTTTATTAAAGCAATGACAGAGATCTTTTTAGGTATTTTCTGGTCATAAAAGAAGAAGAGCTTTATAAACTCTTTACTGACTACACAGGAATTATAGTCAGGGATCAAAAAATATATGAGTCCCTCTATTCCAGAAAGATCCAGCTACCTCAGCCCTTTGTGAGCCCTTATAATATAATTTTAATTTAAGGAGCTATGTTGACTTTTTAAAAAGGCAAATTTCAGGCCTTCAGTATCTCAAATTTCAGCCCTAATGCAAGATATGAGAGGAACAGATTCAACATAGCATATGGTTTTAAAGTTGTTAATAGAGATTTAGAGCCATTTCCAGTTCTGTGAAATTACTTCCCATGAAATATAATCTTCAATTTACATTTTTGCTGATTTCCTCCATTATTTTATTCTCTGCTTTTAACTCCTGCAGCACTCACTACTGGATAATGTCAGCTGATGAGTCAGCATCATGAAGGCAGCACAGACACTATGAGAGCAAAGTTTAATTTTCTCTTCTCTGAAGAGGCAACCAACAGCTTTGTTGCAAAGAAAAATTACTGATATGGTACTTAAGATATGTTGATACTCAGAGTGAGTTTTATATGATGTTCAGTATGAAATTAAAAATTAATTATTTGATCCCACTGAAGGTGTAACAGTAGCTAAAGGGAAATTTGGGACATGTTTGGTTGATGAATACGCAAACGAAAACAAGTATGGAAAAGCTTTGCTCCCCCTGATCCTCTCTGTCTTTTCACATGTAGCCTGAAACAGTCTGAATACAAAGACAGGAGAAAATTTCTGGACAGCGTGGGCTATGAGTACCCTGGATATGTTTCTGCCACATAGACATGAGGGCTATTACAAAGTCAAGACTAAACAATGTTCACACAGGAAGACTGTGGTTTGGATTCCAGGAGCTACCAGGGACTGGCTCAGCTGAACATGTAGGAAGCTTCTGGCACCTCCTCACAGAAGCCATCCCTGTAACGCCCCCACTGTCAAAACCTGGCCATGAAAACCCAATACAGAAAACTTCTCTGGCTGGGATGCTCAGGATCCTAGAAGTTATAAAATATCTGGGTCTACACCTGGAAAGGCAGACCCATATCATAGTCCATCATAGCTTTGTCTGCTGTGCAGCTGGGTACTTGGAGTAGGAAATGCAAGCTTGGGGAGGTTCTCAGCTCTCCACCAGGCAAGCTGAGAGAAAGCCAAGACCCTTGAAGCCTTGGCTAGCCAGAGGACCCTGGCAGCCAGGACTCACAGCTCAGCAGCATGCCATGTGGACTACTGAAGAGCTGGTAGCCTGGAAGTCCACCAACAGCCTCCAAAAAGGCAGTGGGTGAGCTAGCATGGAGGATTTCTGCTGGAAACCTGCCTCCTTTCTGTCACAACTTTGTCAAAACTGAACTGTCTCCTGCAAACACTTTAGTTTTGATGAATTTGCCGTCTCCCCTCCATCTAAAAATTTCCAAAACACTGATTCTGGAGTCTATAATTTGGGAAGTAAGGCTCTTCAGTAGGAAAACAAATGTTCTCATGAAACACATACAGTTTTGTACAACTAAAAAATAAAAATCCACACTAAACTAATTGATATATTCCTTCATGTATGACGAATGAAAGCTGCTTTGCCTGGCTTCTTTTTAACATTTTTAGTTTGTTGGGTTGATCAGCTACACTTTTGAAATGGAGAATACTGTTGCTTGCTTGTACATTTATTTGTCAGATATTTGTCTGTTCTCAACATTATTTTGGAAAGGGTTGCCACTAGTAGAATTACATTGGTGAAATAACTCAGCTAATGACTATGTCATTAAAGTATAGATATTTCTATAGATTAAAAGTTCCATCTGCAAAAAGAAAGTTGAAGTACATTAATGTGCATTTTTTTCTCTTTTTAATAGTCTACATAAATATGGGTTTTATTTCATCTATATTGATTTTTATTTAATCCAATGTTTCCAGAACTTGAAAGATCAGGTGTAAAGAAAGGAAGCTGCAGAAAATGTCCTGCTTTTTGAATTGCCATATTTTTAGGATAATTTTTTCCACAAAATCAATGTCATATTTTTATTGCCCTTTATTCAATTAATCTTTCTATATAAGCTGAGAACAACATAATGTGATAAATAACTTTGAATAACTGTGTTATTCTCCCCTTATATACAGAATGGCACTGAGATTTTGTGGGGTTTTTATCTCTGGTCTCTGTAAACACTATTTAAAAGATATATTTATATCTGTAAAACAGATTTCAGATATTTCACGAGAGCATAAATGAATGCAAATAACAGTAGAATTATTTCAGCAGGGGTTCAGCAGTTCTCAGAGTATCCTTCACACAAATTTAATATCACAGCACTAAAAATTTCTGGATATTCTAGATTTCAAAAGGACTGTGTGTTATTCATTTATTATGGCTGGAAATTTCAAAGGAACAACGGAACTGAATTCAAAGCCAATAAAATTGTTGGTTTGGGGTATTTTAATATATAAATCCTCTTTCAGTGTATTTCAGGGGTTTTTTTTCCCCTCAGAAGTTATCCTTTCTGTGAGAATTTGTTTTGTTGGAGCTTTGGAATTTATTTTGTTTTAGTTTGATTTTTTAACTTCTGTCATTTGATCTCATTTGGATTTCACTACGGTTTGTTTGCCATAACACTGATGTGAGCCTGAATTTTATATTTACTGTGCATTAGTACCTAATTATATCAAGGTGCCCAACAACTGAGATAATAACAGATCTCTGAAAAAAAAAGACACCAACAAAGGCGCAGATTCATTTATGTTATTTCAGTGAGATTGTGTTGGTTCTAGCAAACACCCTGAAATCACCAGAAACGTTATCATTTATAGCAATGTGAGGGCTGTGCTGATAGTTTCCAGGGCAGAAAACTGCAGTACACTCACATAACTTCTAGTTGCCTAAACTTATTGAAATGAAAACTATGATCATTTTTTTTTTTCAGAGAGTGGCTGTGGATCACATTTACTTTTCAACTGGTGTAGACTGTCCATTTCAAGAAGGCAGTCAAATCACCTGGCCATTCCAAGTGTCTAGACCTTTCTTTCATGGTTCAAAGTACCCTTCCCTGAGAACCTAACACTTTGGATTAAACTCTGAAAAGATCATAAATGCTGTGCAAACATGCTGCAGAAATTGAAGCATCAGTTTGATATATGAGTACTTGAATGTTAGCTTCTTGTGTCTCCTGAAATAAGGAAAAGAAAAATGAAGGAGAAAAAGAGGGAAAAGAGGAAAAGGTGTGTAATACAGATATATTGACCTTGTTTTGTGGAAAACTAAGAGAGAATTGGGCTGTTAAGCTCCTTCATCGTGTAAGAAATCAAAAGTTTCAAGAGGATTTCTGTAACAAATTATATATTCTGATCAGATAATTTCCTCTTCCATTTTTGATCTTTGAACAGTGATATTTTGTCTGAGTGGGCCAAAAATACTACTTTCCTTGTGGTTTCCATTTGAATTTGTTCCAGAGAATATTTTATGAAATATGACTAATAGGTTTTGAGCGTGGAACAAGGGTATTTTAAAACATCAAAATAGAGATAAAACTGATTGTGCTATAGGTAGTAATATTGGGAAACACAATATCAGGATCAGAGCAGCAGACAAGGTTGTTCCTGTTGCTTTTGCCATTTTCTACTTCAAAAAAAAAAAAAAAATCGAGGTATTGCATGATCATTAGAGGAAAGCCACTTTCTATCTCTTACGAAATTTTCAATGAGAATTATAAAGAAATAAATTTTACATTGACACCATCAAAGGAATTATTTAAAAAATCTCCTTGGTTACCAGTTGCAATGTTTTATATGTTTTCTAATTATTTTCTGACTCTTGCATTTTCCACCACATTGGCAAGTTTGTCATTAAGTTGCACATATAATCATATTATCATAAATCATATTACATAAGAGTTTCCTAAAACCTTTACCCAAATCTGTCAATAAATACTCTTGTATTCTGAAAGAAATAAAAAAACCAAAAGAATTACATTTTTGAGTGCAATTTTTTAGTTCAAACTTTATTTTTTTCTGTCCCCTCCTGTCTTTATCCTGCTGAATCATTTCCTTAATAAAATAAGCAGCTGTTTAGTTGTTTAGTAGTTATTAGACAGCTTCACTATATTTTTACTTTTTTGTTGTTGTTGTTGCTGTTCTGTGGTTTGGTTTGGTTTGGTTTGGTTTGGTTTGGTTTGGTTTGGTTTGGTTTGGTTTGGTTTAGTTTGGTTTGGTTTGGTTTGGTTTGGTTTGGTTTGGTTTGGTTTGGTTTGGTTTGGTTTGGTTTGGTTTGGTTTGGTTTGGTTTGGTTTGGTTCAGTCTAAGAAAATTAATGTCTGGTTTTAGGATTTGAATGATGCAGACACAGGGGAAGGTAGATCTTGTGAAAAGTCTTCTGATCTAGACTTAACAGCCTATATTATTATACCAAACAACTTTGAATCATTTAAATATTTTTGAAAACATTGTCATTTGCCTAAGTTTCCACTGCGTTCATAGTCAGACTACAAAGTGAAAGGTTATATTTCAAGCTTTTCCCACAGAAACTATATATATGTTTTTGCTGTCCATTCTATGTCTAATTTGGCACTCTATTTGACAAAGTTAAGACAAAGTGAATGAATCCTTCTTTTTCTAGCTGAAGAATCTGCTACAAGCTTCCTAATAAGACTGCCTTTCATGAAGACCTTTCTAAAGAACTTTTAAAATTATAGAAGTGAAGCTAAGGAATACCTTATCTGTTGATGTATCTCAATGACTGTAAACCCATTTGCCTAGATTTGTCATCCTATGCAATCACATCTCCCAGGTTCACACATTGAAGGCTTACAAAATGATTGGACTACATGTACAGCTATTGACCATTTTGAAGGCTATAGGATAACTTTGGTACTAAAGACTAATTTTCCAATGTAAACAAGTTGGGTCAGCAGAAGATACTGACATGTGGTTAAATATTCAGTAATCAACTGGATTTCTCTAAAGGGCTTAGTAACCAGTAGTTCATGGATTCAGACTGACTGCATGTACAGAACTAATCTTCTCTGACAAACTACTTCTTAGTATCAGGGAGCACCACTCTATTAAAAAGCAGCTGAATTTCTAGTCCACCTTTGAATTTCATGTGAGTGTTGACTTTATTTTGATTACTTTTCTAACCGATCAAGAAACAGAATCATAATAATTGTGAAACTGTGCAGATAATGATTTCCATATGACAATGAATGATAAATGACTGACTAGTTGTAAGAAAATTTTTGGTGTTATATGACCTTGATTTGGTATTTTAACTTCTCTGGTTTTTTGTTTTACTTAAATGTAATTCAGCTACTAATTTCACCCCATCCACCCCCACACAGAAAAAGAAATTCTTTTGCTTAAGTAGTAGTTAAAAATTATTTCAAGAATAAATATTTCTGACTGCTGTTTGATTAAGTTATATGTGGAATTTTCCCCTTTCAAGAACAAATTATGCATGTCACACTTGCTGACAGGTATATATTTTCAGGTTTATCAGTAATGTTACAGAATGCCCAGAGTATTAAATTTAAATGTTTCTCCCTAAATGGGAAAGTACCAAACTACCTTATTCAGTGCTTAGAACAGATTAATTGATTTTATTATCTTTCTTAGAAGATAACCAAAATGTGTAGCCAGATCAAAATACTGTAAAAGGTCTGTCTAGACAGCATATTTTTGGACCTTTAAGAATTCTCCAAAGTCCTCTAACGAAAGACTTAAATGAGGTTTTTGAGCTTCCTCCTCCACTACATGAAAATATCCAACCAAACACTCGGAGCTCAGTTTGGGATTAACTGAGGGTGCCCATCCAGCTATAGGAAATATGTTACTTAATTCTTTAACTGATTTTTTAAAAATTATCTTCAGCACAATAAAATCTTCTTAACAAAAATTAGGACTATAAAATCATATTACACAAATATGAATGATGTCCAAACTTTTGAATATTCTTCCTAAGCTGGAAGTGAGTTACAGCTATGAATAAAGACTTGCAATAACAGAGTTGCTTATTTTAAAGTGTTGCTGACAATTGGATCTGTACTTCTATTACTGCTGTTTGGAAGGAAAGGGTTTTATGTATTCTCTGAACTTATTTCCAATGCTGAAATGGAATTCAGCAGATTTGTGCAAATCTGATTCATAAAGTTTTGCTTTTCTGCTTGAACTGTTAATTTCCTCCACATGGGAAGTGCAGATGAGGACTTCAGAAAGGACAGAATGACAGAGAGGTAACTGAAGGGACTATTGATATATAAAGTGATGGAGCAATAAAACAGTTAAATTAGCCTCAGTCTAATGAGTGATGATAAGGATTAATGTAACAGCATGTGAAAGGAAGGTGGGAGAAAAACGTGCATGAAAAACTACATTTATCAGTAAGTGATTCATCCTTTCATTCCTTAAAAAAAAAAAAAAAGGACTGGGAAAAATTGTGGGTGAAATTGTGCCCTGCTGTTCTAATCACTTCATCTCACAATCCCTTTCATAAACATACTGAGTTCTGTCTCATAAGTGGCAAGTTTCGTTCCTCCTCTTAGTCCCAACAAGCTGTTCCTGAACATCTGACTGATCATTAAGAACTTTCATCTCACTCCAGATTAAATTTTTCATCACCAGTTTGCAGTTCTGTGTGATGTGATAGCCACCACATAAGAGCTGTTGTACTTTTCTGCAAGGTCTGCCATTTTCAATAATTAATATTTAGGGACCTTGAATTGCAGAAGCCCAAACTAAACTGGACACCAGAAACATCACTCTTGTTTCTTTCACTGTAGTAATGTAGCTGGAATAACAAAGTAAAGTTTTAGCAAAATGATGGGAAAATTATTTAAAATGTCTGTGACAAGCCAAATTTACCTTTCTCTATAATTTGTGTTCCAATCTATTTTGTGTAGAGATATCTGCAGATTGGGAGCTCCAAACTATATTTACCCAGCTGAGGAATCCAGATCAAGAGGTTTTTGTCTTTTTCACAGCTACATCAAGTTAGCAGCTGGAAATGATTCTGTAATCATCAACTAGCACTAAAGTCCTTTCATCTGTTTTTCTATAGATAAGTTCCTAGATTGATGTCACAGAAGTTTATCTTATTAAACCTGAAATATATAATCCTGCATGTTTACCAATTACATTGCATCTTAAAATTCTTGTCATCCCAATAGTTAGTTCCTCCTGTATATGTTAATTATTTTTTTGTAGACAACGTTTTCCAACTTTATTTCATCACAGATTTCTGAGCCAAATTCTAATCCTGTTCTTTGTGGTTTAGGTAAAAATACTAAACAAATCTGTCCTAAAAATTGTTTTTGTGAAATACCATTTTTATCTGATCCTTCAAAATCCCTTGCCATCTTCTTTTCAGGTTGTTTTTCCTTTCATTTTTAATTAAAGTATAGTCCAATCTTCACTACTTTTTTCCATAAAGCATTGAAATAGATGCTCCCCTCTGGTCAAATTATAAAAAGTACTGCAGGTCTCATCCATCTAAAAAAACCCAGAAAAACATAGAAATTTAAGTCAGAATATGTTATGATTGATAAACCAAGATTATATATTTAATTTTGTATTTGTTAAGCCTTTACATATTAATAATTTTTGTGACACTATTCAAACTACAGAGTCAAAAAGCTTCTGACTAAACTTCTTCTTCACAAATGGCAAAATCCAAATTTCTTTACTAAACTCTACTAAGTAATATTATTTTTGTTTCGCTTGCATTTCCATTAGTCAACTTACTTCTTCTCTTATATTCAATATCTTCCTCTTTTTTTGCATGCAAAGACCAAACACTCTTAATATGCATCTAAATCCTAAATTTGAAGAAACTTCATGATTCTTCCAGTTTTAATTGCACAAGCTACGACTTTCAACTGATTTGATTTGCTGGTCCTACTAATAATTAGAGGTCACATTTTTAAAAATGGATTTCACACACAGCTAGTTTGTTTTATTTTTCTAGCTGAATTCAAGTAATTTATGAAACTTACAATTATTCTGTCTATTTTTTATTGCTCAGTCATGTGTCTTATGAACTTGTGGAAGACAGGTTTATGCCACTGAGTTTTGAGACTCATCTGCAACATAAAATTTCCCTAATTGAGATATATTTTTGAAACATAATCAAGCCCGGATTCTTCAGTAGAAACTGGGTAACTTGTTAGTGAGAATGTATTGTCTGGATTTCAGATTGCTAGAAGAAAATAGCTATGAATAAATTTGTCTTGGATGTCTCAATTTCTACTTCAACACAAGAGAAAGATTGTAAATGGAGATTTAGTCAGAGTCATTGGAATGCGTGTAAAACATCCCTGTACAAATGAATCTGACATCTGTTAACTCTGGTACATATCTGGTCCTGTATTCAGGTGCAGAAGAATCTACCAGCACACTCTCTAAACCACCATTTGCTAAAATTTTTCATGAGTGAAATGTTCCTTTTAGAGACAGCAACTTGACTGTTTTGAATAAACTTATTTTTAACTGCTTTTAAGACTCATAAATTACAGTTAGTCAGACATACATATTTTCTGATATATCTGTCCCACAGGACCTTCAGGATATGGAACCTTGTATTTTAGACTAAGGATTTATAGTTAGACAAAATTTTTGGGAAGGAATTATTTTAGTTCACACTCCCTATAATAAAAGAAAACAAATACATGTAAGTACACAATACATATTCAACATTAACAGTGTCATTTTGCAATCTACTTTTAGCTTAATATGACACAGAACTATGAACTGAAATTTGAATTGATTTTGGGGTACTGTAAATAAAAACACAGCATGTGATGGTATGAATATTTTTAAAAGAATTCCCACACATCAACTCTATGAATAATGTGATGTAAAATATCAGTATTTATTTTTTATTTCCCAGGAATGTGAAACCCTTACACATATTTAATAACAGCAGAGGCTGTTCTCTATTACTGCAAGATGTAGCCTAAGCATCAAGTAAAACAGTGTCATGGTTTAATCCCATCTGACAGCCAAGCCCCATGCAACTGTGCATTCACTCCCACACCAGTGGGACTCAGGAGAGAATTAGAAGAGTAAAATCTAGAAAATTTTGGGTTGATAAATCTACAGTCTAATAGGGAAAGTGAAACACACACACACACAAAGCAAATCAAGGAATTCTTTCACTACTTCTCATGGGCAGGCAGGTGTTCTCCTATCCCCAGGAGAGAGGGGCCCCATCGTTCATGACAATATCTTGGGAAGGAAAACACCCTCCCTTTCCTCCTTTTTCCCCTCACTTTAGGTACTGAGCATGATGCCATATGGTCTGGAATATCCCTTGGGTCATCTGGTATAACCTGTCGCAGTTGTGTCTCCTCCCATCTTCCCATACACTCCCAATTTTGTGCCACTGGGGCTGCACGAGAAGCAGAAATGACCTTGGTTATGTGTAAGCCCGGCTTAGTAAAACCAAAAATGTCCCTATATTATCAGCCTTGAGCTCAGGGTGTTCAAATCCAAAACATAACCCCATACAAAGCCACTGTGAAGAAAATTGATTCATTAACCCAAAACCAACACAAGAGGATAAACTTTTCTTGTTTTAATTTTAGCTTTATTATTAAATCTGTTCCTTTAAACAAACTGTTCCTCAAAGAAAGAGCTGGCAGATAATTGGAATAGGGAGAAAACATACTGTGTATCCTGAAGCAAATTTTTAATAATGACTTAATTTTTGCCAGTTTTCATGGTTACTAAGTGATTTGTTTACTAATTTATCAACGATATTGTAAAAGTAATATTATTTATTTTCTGGAGCATATAGTCTGTAATGTGTTTTGCAATGGGAAAAATCACTTCCTAAACTATGGCAACTTTTCTTTAGAGAAGAGCATTGTGCTACTAGAAGAATTTTATGTGAAAAACAGCTTTTTGCTATGAGTGTTCATTATAATACAGAACTGTCTCACACAAAACCCAAGTGGAGTAATCAGTTCTGCTGAGATGCAACTATTTATGATATCCTTATATTTGGTTCTTGTTGTGAATGACCTACATTTTTTCTATAGTCAGTATGGGAAAAGAATTTTCCCCTTATCAAAACAAGGAGTTACTTAATTACAACAGGTTGCACTAGTTTTTTTTTTTATGTTGTCTTACACGAATTTTTGTTTTAAAGCTTTTCCTACACATCTCCCAAGTCTATTCTCCAATGAGAGCCATTTCTGTGTCCCTTTACATTGTGGGAAATGGCAGGTGACACTGTGATATTTTCCATTTGTTTTTCCACATTTGGCACACTGAAACAAAATCTCCTATGGCATCTCTTTAAACGATCAATTAGTCCTAGCACTTGGTATGTCTGGTTTCTACAGCATGGACATGATGGAATTTTGTCCAAGATCTTCCCCATGGTGTCTTCTGATGCCAGATTTGTGCTGCTCACCAGGGTAGGGGAGGTAGGAAAAAGAGAGTGTCCTGTTCTTCCTTGATACTCTCACATTCTCCCTCACCACAGCTGATGTTTCTTACCATGGCAGGTTCAGAGGCAGGAACCTCATGTACCTTGGGATATCTGACCAAACCTTCCCACAAGATGGAAGGATGTATCAACTGCCACTGTGTTATAGAACTCCAATCTCGTAAAAACAGTTTTGTCTTCCACCATTTCATTGTGGATTGTGGTCAAATGTGTAACTAGGCTGTTATACCAGTCTGGAGGACTGGTCTGTGTGGCCCTCAATGTGTGCATTAACTCGTCATTGGGCCATTTTATCAGCTTTGGTCAAATCAGTCAATCAGTGGTAGTATAAGTCAAAACTGTAACTTCAGTAACTGTTGAGTGTGCTCAGCTGACAACCCATGAGTCAGGCTCTGAGAAACAAACATATTAAAATTGTTACCATTAATTTGTTTCATCTTATTTACTACCATCACCAGTCAGCGAGTCAAAGCAAAAGGGAGAGATTAATTATAACTACGTATCACTGGGACAGAGATCAACTGAGTTTCCCCTGGGGGTATTTGGTGAGACTACAGGGGGATGTGACCTCTGCAGCTGGGCCCAGTTACAACCACAATCCTGTTTTAAGAGAATCATGGTTATTCCTGCTATCAAATGGGGTCTAGATGTAGTCTACAGACCACCCAAACCACTTCACTGTATATGCTCCACTTTCACATCACTTCATGTTTGCGTTTACATAGGGCCTGAACTCACTGATTAAGTGAACTCAGCTTTTGCTGGAGATCTGATGCAGAACAGCTGTACTGCACCAAAGAATCTGTCAACTGATGCATGCTACATTAATCTTATGGGATTCTGCTGCCTCCTCATTCAAGGAAGTCCCCAGTGTTAGGGATCCAGGTGGAAGATGATTATACAACATCCCATTTGTTGTACAATTATTCCCTCGTCTCCTTCATGGTTATTTTGGAAGGAAAGAGTCAGCTCAGACAGATAGATAGACATCACTCCTTTACCTATTTTTTCAGCTTCAGTAGACACAGCTTCAGCAACTCATCCCATTTTACCATATGTTATGACCTGTATCTAGGTCATATCTCTGGAGAGTCCAGCTCTGAGTGATTTTCTAGAGAACTCTGATTCCAAAATTTAAAATATGCTTTGGTACTGTTTATAAAATAAAATCAATTGGGAACTGCTTCAGGTATGATCTTAAGATGAATAAGTCAGATAGGGAGGGGTCCCAAGGCCCGTCATAGGGTGAATATCTTTGCATCTTTGGTAGCGGGTCAGAAGGTTAAAAGTGAGGATATTGAGTAAATAAACCACAGTGTGATCTTTCACTATTTCTGGTTTTTTATTCTTACTAGATTGTAAGCCCTACACTTGAATATTTACATTTCATTTGAAACAAAGGTTTGAGTGGGTTTTTTTTGACAGTCAGACTCTTTAACGCTGGAATGAAACAATTTACAGTAGAGATTGAGGTTGATGTGCCAAGGTTGAAGAGTTCCACAATTGTAACTATGTATTACAGGAGAGGCTCAAAACACGTGAAAAGTAATGTGATGCTCTGTACAGAGGAACCATCCTGTCAATTGAGATAAACTTTTATTGTGTATAATCCACACCAGGCTAAATGCCCCCCTGTTTGCTGCTCTTAGCAGGAGAGATGACTTCATTGAGGTAGCATGTTTTTCATGTTTTCTGATGACTTGAAAATTACCTAATGCTATCCAAATATTAAAAAAAAAAAAAATCAATCTGTTTGTACCTTGTTTGTATAGATTCCTTTTCTTTTAAATCTCCATTCATTGAAAAGTAACAGAATTTTGTCTCATTCTTAACATACTCAAAGCAGAAACAAAAATGGTTTATTTTGCACTCAGAATAATTTTGTTTTATATTTTATCCATTTTACTTTACTCTGCAGTAGATTAGGTATGATATTTAGAGAAATGACATTTTCAGTGAGAAATAACTTCTCAAGCTGTTCTCCAGTGGTCACCTATAAATATCCAAGTATCTCTTAATGTTTATTGCTATAGGTTATTAAAGATCTGCTACTTTTTAATAGAGTTAATAAATAAAAAGAGATTTATTTTGATCTTGTAGAAAATTTGATCATGTATAAGATATTTTCATGTGTATTTTTCCCAATCTACCCACAAATCAAACAGATAAACTGTACCTACTTAAAAGAGCATGTCAGCATATGGTTAATTTTGTGTTTAAGAATATGCAGCAGTAACTTCAAAATAAAGTATGTAAAGCTAAGTGTTTTACTTCATAAGCATACTTAATTTAAATGTTCAAATGTCTGGAAAACCTGACTATAAAGATATTTTGCAGCTCAGAAAGTACTCCATAATTCATTGCTTATTTGATTATATTATCTTACTTTTCTCAAAATTTATTGACTGTTTTCCAAAGGGCAATATTTCTTAACATTTCTTTGGAAATAACATCTTAGAGAATTCATGACTTTTGATTAGTATCTGATTTTCCATTCATGCAAACATATGTGACACTGTTCCTAATCTATAATAAATTAAGCATTATCTAGAAAAAGCACATTGAGAATTCATTGCTCATTAGTCAAAAAGGGCAAAGCTTTAAACTGTTCTGTCTGTGAGGATTCAGAACATTGAAATCAAATCACATGAATATTGGTGAATGTCTTGGTTGGTTATTGGACAGACAATCTAAAGATGCATGTGCTTTGTACCCAGTTTGCCCTGCGGGCAGAGCAGAGAATGCCAGGTAGGCGCCATGAGCTCCATTTTCAGCAAGTGTCTTTTTTTCTCTCTTCCATTTGTACTGGCTCCTTTTTACTGACCTTGTAGATGGAAAGTGGACATTTTTAACAGGATTAATCTGAGCAATGCAGAGCCTAAAGGCTGCTGTGTCTGAAACTGAACTGACATCTGAAGTTCCTTTAAAGTCAATAGGAACAGAAAATCACTTTAGGATTAAATTAATGTGATGTCATCTATCAATTGAGTGACACCTTAAAAGAGCACATTCTCTTCAGTGACTTTGAAGGGTGCCAGAAATTACTTTCTTGGATGCAGACACTTTCTAAATTTTCTCCATTTGAAAATGGACAACATGAGGAAAATGGCTGAAAATTGTTTAATTGTCATAAACCAGCTACAAGCATAGCAGTCTGTCCCTTCCAAGGCGTATTTCAAACATCACATGGGAAAGGCTGTACTTCCAAACTTCAATAGAATAAAATAACTCGCATTGTAAGAACTTCATTTGAAAGAAAAAAGGAATGGAAATTCCACCCTTCTTTTTCCTCAACAGACAAATATATACAGGTCGTTATTTTAACAAGAGTGCCTACTCACATTCATTAATGAATTGTTAGTTTTTGAGCAGTGTGCTGTGGCAGATTCTTGTACTTGTTTTCTCAGATCAATAAAATGTGAACAGTCCTAGTTAACATGTTACTGTATAGTTCAGTAGAAGAGGGAACACAAGAGGGATTTTTGCCATTAAAATTAAAGTTATATTGTACTATTAACTGCAATTCAGGTTCTCATCGTATTAAATGATGCATGAAAGACTTCAGACAAGGACATAGTTTGATGCTTTTCTTACTGTGTATTTAGTGAGCCACTATAGGCTTACCTATCCTTCTGTTATTTCAGCTTTTAAAGTTCTGAAATGGAAATGATTTTCTGTCATGAAGTGCTAGATACTATTTAAAGTCAACAAAATATGCCCAAGGACATTGAGCGTGATATGTTCCTCTGTCATCTGTTTTACTCATGCAGCAGAGTCTATTTGACTAGCTTGTTGGATGGGAAAAGCAGAAATAAAACAGAAGAAAATTGAAGCCAATATTATTCTCTTTTACTTTGAGGGCAAGGTGCTTTCAAAGTTATGTAGAACTTTGTGATTCTGACACATGCACACAATACAGAGTTAAGACTAAGCAAATAAAACCAATTTTATAGCCTATTTTGAGGAAGCTATGATCACCAGCCTTTTTCTTGTCAAGAATCTAGAAATCATTTTATCCTATAGATGAGAGTGAAACTTCCTCTATCATTAAAAATTGGTTTTTATAAATAAACAGATATTTACTTAGCCAAGAAAAGTACAACTGCACTTCAATCATTGTCTGGATTCTAAACTAATTTATATTAGTTAAAATAAGCTGAAATCACTGATGCTACACAGCATGCATCTGGGGAGAAGTAATACGTACATAGCTATAGGAACTTTATGTGCTCTCCAATACATAATGAGCACAGCATGATATTGTTTGAAGAAATAGTGTAGCTGTAAGGTTTTGGCAATCTATAGACCAAATGAATGCTGTTACTATGTACTTTACCCTTAAATGTTGCATTTGGAAGTAGTTGCTGCTGAGGTACCTCAGACTGTTTTCACTGTTTTGACAACAATTTTACCTATTGTGTGCATATACACACAGACAGTGACACAAACAAAACAAAACAAAGCAAAAAAAATAGTTCAGTTGTATACATAGACTTTATATTGATCTATATATATTTATGACTATATATAAATATATACATTTATGTCACATTTATGTCACATTTATGTTTTTCCCTCTAAAGAAAAACAATTCAGAGGCCATAATCAAAACTAGTATGTTCGCATAGTTATATATACATATGTGTGTGCCTCTGTGTGTGGGTGTGTGCGTGTGTGATTTGTTTTCAGAAGCCCTTTAAAGGCTTCTAATAATGTTAGGAAAAGTCAAGCAAAAGTTATCTAGTCCAATTTAAATGCTTTTTTTAGGATCAAATGAATTAAGCTCTGGAGGTACTTTTCCCACACTTCTAAATGTAAAGTGTTTGTAGGGTGACTTGTTTAGCCTTGAATATATACTCATTCAATTTTGGGAGAATATCCAAAACTATTATCAATTAATGAATTCCCCACTTACATGTAGATATCAACAGACAGAGACAGCAATAGACACAGAGAGCAACAGATTCTACAGTAGCTAGAGATAGAAAAGATAAAGGTATAGACATAGTTATAGATAGCTGTAGATATATCAACATAACTACCAAACCATTGTAAGCTGTTCTGGGAGCAGAATTTTTTTTGACTAAAGTTTCCTTGACTACAACTGTAACAATATTTAGAAAAAAATGTCGCACCTATAAACACGTTTGGATTGCTGCCTTAAAACTGACTAAGATGCTACCTCTTCAGCCTTGGGAGCTGTCTAGAACTTATCTGTTTGTGACTTTTGAAAATCCTGGACTTAACAGAACCACAAAAGCCTTCTCTTATCTAAACACACCATAATTCCTTGTCTGGGCAATTTATCAGGTCTTTTCTGCCCTTTCCTAGCCAAAGCCACTGCCGAAAGTTCAGCACAAAGCACAGGGGATGTGACTGATTTCATCAAGCTGGATGAAAGATCTGAATATGCTGAGCAACAGCCTTTGGTTTTATGCTCCCTCTGAGGAAGCAAGTGCTAAAATTTATTAGGCACAGAAAAGATTCAAAACTAGATTTCCTAGGACAATGATCTTGTCTAATGCTACAACTGAGGTAGGTTGATCCCTTAGTATTGAGGATAAAGGTATTATTCTGTGATCTTTGAACACTTCTATTTTCAAAAATGTTAAAAATATTAAATATTGCAAGACCTGGGAATTTAAGTCAGGTTGCCAGTTGATGCTTGAACAGTTAGTTCCTAGAATCCAGAACTTCCTTTTTTCCTCTTTTTTATACAGTGTTGTTTACAGGACCTGCACCGATAGCCCGTTCTCTTTCATTTATATCTAGAAATAGCATGCTGTAATAACTATTCTGGAATGCAGTTCATTATTAATTTGAAAAACCCAAATATCCCATTTCTTGGATGATATTTAAGAAAAGTGAGCACCATCATTACACTCTGTTCAAAAAGATACTTCTTCTCCAAAGATGTTACAGTTCTCTGCATAGTGGGTGGTCTGAGATTTAGTAATCTAAACCCAAATTAGGGTAGAATTTGAGGCGTTGCTGCGCCTGGAATCCCCTATTTGTTATTGCTATACTGGTTTTCCATATTTCCTTTCAAGCACTTCCAAATCCCTGCTGCTTTGACAATTTTGTGAGTGAAATCTTTTTTTTCACTAATATCCAAGTTAACCCCTAAACAGATTTTTTGAAATGCTTTGCTGTACTTCATAAAGAACTCTAAACAAAACAGCTAGTATGAATCTGGGAAAATGCAAACAATACTGAAAATATCAAATGGGAAATTATTAGAGGATAGTTGTGGATCTGTATGGGTAGGTATTATCACCAGCTAAACCCTCCATAACCCTTTCAGTTACGATGAGTATGCCTGTTACTAGGTTCTCACAAAAAAAATGCAGATATCTGTCAAGACATGAAAACCTGAACCTGAAAGAGTATTATAAACATTGCAATGCTGTAACAGTCATAGACCATATAGGTTGGAATGGACTTTTACAGATCTAGTTTAATACCCAAATGTTTTCAAAAGTTATGAAATGTCATTTACATGGTAGTAAAAAAGGCATAATTTTTATATACTTACACTTTGACATAGTCTTCTCTTATACAGTCACATTTTTTCCTACTTTTATCTTTCATTCAGTTGACATCATGGAAAGCTCTTGAGACATAGATCATTCATTAATATTTGCTGGAATCTTACAAGTGAAATCTTACAAGTGTTATTCTCAAATCAGCAAGCCTGTTGCCTTAGGCATGAAATGCAGCCAGTGGGGCCCTACTCCCATCCTGTTCCCAATTGATGGCATCCCCTGTAGTGGCCCTGTGGCAGCCTCAGCTTTGCTCTGGGTGCCAGCAAGCCTCTGCACTCTGTCAGGTGTGCCAGCTCCTGGAAGAGGTGTTTGGGGGCAGCAGAGGTGAACTCCGAGGAGCTCAGCCAGGAGGCTTGATCCCCAGGGGCAGCCCCAGCTCAGCACACAATGTGCTGTCTTTGTGCTCTCCCTGGCCAGCAGCCACACAGCCAGCAAGAGGTTTGTGTAAATAAAGTCTAGAAAGAATGGGAGCAATCCTTCCTTCATGGTCATCAAAAGATCATCAAAGATTTGTGCATAAATAAGCAAAAAGGCAAGTATTGCACTGTATAAATACTTGATCACATTTCCTGAGAGGCAAAGAACTCTTTCTTGGTACCGTGTGAATACCTGCACGTATTCATTTATCACTGGCTTGAAACTACTTTCCTTGCAACTGCAGTAGAAAGGTAATTTATTAGTACAAAAACTTTAAAGAGCCTATTAATATGCTGCTAAAATGTACTCTATCACTTCTTTATTTTTTCAAAAAATCTATTTCTTAAAATTTTTAATAGAAATATTATACCAAAAGAAATGTTTTAATTATAAGTTTATGAAAGACAATTCATTTTTCCAATCAGCATTTTGTTAATCTCCTAAATGTCTCTAATATTAAAATTTTTTACTCAAAAAATTGCTTCTGACATGTGTTCTGCTTTTGATTTATTATTGATTAAAAAGTCACACCTGCAATAAGTGAATATGAAACTTATAAGATTTATGTATTTACAGTAAATATATGTATTTACAGTAAATAGTTTGGAGCTTTGTTTCATTTTTGTCTAATTTCTTTCTTTCCTCCTGTTTATTTTTCAGTCCTTCCATTTTATTTATTTATTTATTTATTTATTTATTTATTTGCTTTTAGTTAAGGGCTCAGATTCTTTTTGTTTGGTTGAAGTCTGAGTTACTCAGTGTCACACCAGCTTAGCTGCAAAAGCAGCTTACAAGATGTGAGAAAAGACAACCAGTGATACCTTATAAATAGGGATTTTAAATGCTGGCAAGCTGTTAGAGAAAGTGAGGGAAATTAAATTTCCCTGAACACTTGCACCTGAGAAACATTCACAAAAGTCATTGATTGTTACAGAAAAGACAACATGATGTGTTTCGTGGGTTAGTGCATTTATTTACTCTGCTGTTTCCAGTCTTGAAATCTCTATGCAAAAGTATCCACTGGGACATGTTGATATTAAGATAGAGAGGATATAGATAAGTGGCATTTGTTCTTATATTCAGAACCAGAACATGAGTAATCTTAGGGGTCATGTCACCCCCCTTGGGATATTCTTCACAGTGTAGGGCTATAAACATGGTTTTCATTGGTATTATTAAAATCCAATTATTTTTCAGTGGATTTTCTTAGGTGAAAAAAAAGTATTTTCTGAGAAAAAAAGACTTTTTCTGTCTCTCTCAACTTCTTTGCCATCTATAGAAAGACAAAAAAAAAAGTTGCAATTACAGTTTACCTACAACAAATCAACAGAATTCAGAAAAGTCAGGTGCAAAGTAGAATTCTCCACATTGGTTGTATTTCCTATGACAGAAGTAGAGCTGTGTGACATTGCTTTTACTATCCTATTCATAAATTTTTGCTGTTAAATCAGCTATATTACATCTTGAAGTTCTAGTCCTTCAAGAAGCATGATTTATAGGAGACTGGTAGACTGGATTAGAGCTTCTGTAACACAAGGACTTAAAAAATACACTCTAACAGCTTCTGTTCTTTTGCTGAACTGGGAGTATTTGTTTTGTGTTTTTAGGATTATGCCATGCAGCAAAATATTCTCAGGTCAAACATACTTAAATAAAAATGAACATAATAATAATAATTTTCACTTTCTTTCTTTTTCATTCTTTCACTTCCAATACATATATGTGTATATACACACATATATATGAAGCTGAAGTTGCTAATATTTTTAAAATTTACTACTTTTATAATATTTTAGAACACTGTGAACTCAAGGATGTATTACAATAAATTAATTTGTTAAATGCTCTACACAGTAAAAAAAGCTCAGGCAACCAGAATTTTTTTTTTTTTTAGTTACATCACTGGAAGAAAAAACCCCACAAAACTATCACTCTGCATGGCTCACCAGAATACACATTAGGAAATATAACTCTCTAATCATATGCCCCAGTGAGCACTGGAACCCAGGCCTTCCCAAAATACATTGGGAAAATTCATTGCTCTGTAATCCTCTGAATCTCTAACTGCAGTTCTTGGTCAGAGCACCTGCTTCTTAGAGGGAAAATGGCGCAAAGGGAAGAAATGCTGACATGTTAATTCTTCATTATTCTTCTTAATCATTTTATTTAACCTTAAATGTATAACATATAAATTCATCTTTAGCAAAAATGAGTTGCTAGGACATTTTTTCATTCTTTTTTTTTTTTTTTTTTTGCATTGAAACCACTGGTTCACAAAGCAATAGAAATAATAGCTTTTGTACTGAGAGAAAAAATGTGGAATCAACTGGTGTCTAACATAAACGACATTTCTGTATCTTTCAGAGCTTTGTACACAACTGGAAAGCAGGCAGACAAAATCCTGGGAATACTGGATAAAAACAGTAGTTGATGATCTGTCACAAAATAATTTCCTTTCCACAGTAAGATGTTCTTTAGAAGGTGATATAAGGAAATTAAGATAAGGGATGATGTTACTGTCACAGTCTGAATAGTACTGGTATTTTACTGGTCTTGTGTGTAAGGATGAAAGTCACCTGGAACTGCTTCAGGTTTTGTCTCTGCAGTTTTAATACATTTTGTTAAGGCCCAACACAAAAAACAAACAAACACACAAACATCTAGATTAAATCAGCCACTCACAATAATAATACTGGTGCTCTCTTATCTTTCATATCACATCAGAACAGTGCTGTCTGAACATTTTTAACAACTTTGCAGTATAAACAAATGGACAAATAATAATCCTGCTTCAGAATTATTTGCCACACAGAGAAACTGTGTTCATTCTTATTAAGGCCCTTCTCTTTTTCCATTTTTCCTTATCTGCAAGAAAACCACTTTTTTGTATTTTAACCTGTGTGATGAAGCATCTTATTAATGATGTGATGGAATGCTCTCTCAATGAAACTGCAAACTTGACTGGGTGGAGTGGTCACTATGCTGTAGGTTCAGAAAGGCTTTGCCCGGCTGGAGGAGTTGGTTGACAGAAAAGTCATGAAGTTCTACAGAGGCAAGTGCAAAGCCTTGCATCTGTTATGAAATTGCCACATGAACAGTAGAAATTGGATAGAAAGCAGTGCCAAGGAAAATGAGCTGATTTACAAGTTGAAGGAGCTGAACCCTTCTAGCAAAGCCAAACTGTTGCCAGTAGCTCCGGGGAAGTGAACCTCTCCATATGTTCAAACTTGTGAGACCCCATCTGGAGTGTTGTGTCCTGTTGTGGTCTCTCCCACACAAGAAACACATTCTCATATTGGAACAAGTCCAATGGGAAGATGATTGAAGGTTCATGACTAGGAAGGAAGAATGAGAGAACTGAGTTTATTCAACCTCAAGAAAACAAGGCATTCAATGAGGGGGTGAAGAGGCGACAGAGCCAGATTCTCTGATCCAAGGTGCACAGGGATCGGAAGAGAGGCAGTGGATAAAGTTGGAGCAAAGAAACTCTGATTGAATACAAAAGGAAATCTTTTTCTCATAAGGATTGTCAACATGGGAGCAAGTTGCCCAAAGTTGTTTTGGCATCTCAATCCCTGAATTAAAAACTCATCTGTACATGTACTTGAGCAACCAGACTTAATTAGACCTTCTGTGAGGCAAGGGTCAGACTAGGAGATCTCCAGACATCTCTGTAACATAAAATACTCTATTATTCTAGAAAATGAATCCATCCTTCTTCCTTAAAAAGAAAACAACTCACTGCTTACCTGTGGTAACAGCCAATACCTTTCTAGATCTATGCATAAAAAAATCAGCCTTTTGGTGCTTCCTTGCAACTTTTTTACTTCTGCAACTTTGATTTTTGACTCTATCATTCCATCAGAGTTGCTATCTAGTATATAAATTCTAGTTACTTGTCCTTAAATAGCCAGCAACTCTTCCCTTTTCCTCATATTGTATCATTGTCTTTAAGCCTTTTGTGCTGCTACATAATGAAAATGAAAGGAAAAAAAAGATATTACATGATAACAATATGAGATTTCTGAGTCCTGCTGTAATACACACTGTAAATGTTTACCTCTATCAAAATTGGGATCATAGTCACTTGCAGCTGAAATCCTCTGAAGCATTAAATCCATTCTTTTTGCATTTTAATAGACAAATTTGATTTGTGAAATCACATTACACTGTCTCTTTACAGTGTAGCATCACATACACTGTCCACTTTTTTAATATCCTTATAGACAATCAGGTCTTTGAAAGTTTGTGGATGAGGACTCAGAAACCTGATTAGAATCAGTACGTTTTGATCTTGCCAGTGTTGTAGCACCACTGGTTAGTTACCTCTAAACTGCTACTTTTGCCTCCTATATGTACTCATACATGCACACAGATATCAATGTTAGACGTGCCTGCTGATGCACTTTTTTGGGTTTTGTATGTCAGGACTTGATGGATTTCAATCATTGGGTGATTGCTTTGAAACTGTGCAGTGTGAATATGAACTGTTGGCACCTCACAGAGAGACAAATGCATGAGCATCAAGGACTGTGGGCTCAAGTCCCATTAGAATCAATGGGAATTTATCATCTGAAAGCAAGAAAATTCCTGACAGAACGAGGTCCTTAGAGTCCCAGGCCTCAGACAAAATACTTTTCATCTCACAAAAAACTGACAGAATTTCTCTTCAAGCAGACAAAACCTGAAAAATATGATTAACAGTACCTGGACAGAGATATTATGAAGCCATTCCTTCTGATGTTACAAGAAGCAGAAAAAGAAAAGGTGGGATAACACTTTTACTGTGTTGCTGAGAGAGTAAAAGTGAATAACAATAGTGTAATGATAGCACTAATTAACCGGGGGTATCAAGCTACTGAGTGAAGTAGAAAAAAAAATATTGAGTAAAAATAGGAAAAAGGAAGCACAATAGGGAAGAAAAAGAGCTGAGGAAACAGGCAGAACTGACATGGAACAAATTATTTTTCAGGGGCAAGAGTGCTTGAAAAAATTGATCATCTTGAAGGCAAAAATAAACCATTGATTCAAAAGCAAAAGAACATGGTAGCAAAATTAGATTGAACATATGTATCCTCATAGAGATGAATGGAAGCAAGATGAAAAATGTGAAAAAAAAAAAGAAAATTGTCGTCTTCAAATTTCCAACTCTCTAGTGATACAGGGACACAAAGAAATGGCATAATAATACTCTTTTTTCAGACATACTAAAATAACTGCAAACGTGGACAGAATTTAACAGCAAAGGCAGAAAACCTGGGAATGGATGGATAGCAGCACGTGCAGTTTTAACTAATTTCAGCCATGTAAATGGCTTCTTAGCCTTAGCTGCATCTTTGCGTGTCTAAGCCAAAAGTTGTATTATAGAATCATATACTGGTTAAATGTTCAGGATTGGAAAGAACCTTAAAAGTAATTTACTCCTAATCCCTCCTGCAATGGGAAGGGACACCTCTCACTTGACCAGGTTCCTCAAGTCCTTGTCCAAATTCCAGGGTTGGGATATTCACAACCTCCCTGGGCAATCTGTTCCAGTGTCTTATCACTCTCACAGTGAAGAATTTCTTCTGAATATTTAGCCTGAATTTCCCCTCTTTCAATTTGTACCTATTACTCCTTGTCCTATTATCTACAGTGTACAATTATTCTATTTTTAAATATTCTTTCCAATTAGCAGTCAAGCTGTACAAATTTTATTTTATTGTAGTCTGTTGAGACTATCTGTAATCACATACATTTCATTAGCATTTTTCTTACCATTATTATGATGCTAAAGTCAGGACAACTTGAAGTGGAAAGACTGAAACATAGGGAGGTTGCAAAGCTTTTCTTTCTGACAGTGTAATTGAATCACTGGAATAGACAGGATCAAATAATGCAATATTTGTGTTGCAAAACAATATGTACTCCTGGGGTGTTATCAGTTTTAGTTTGGCTCTTGTTAAAGGTCAAGGTATGTTTCTCTGAAAAGAAAACAGCTGAAGATCCTCAGAATGACACAGCATATTTTTCATAGATCATATTACAGTACTATACATACTCTTATTTCTAAGATCTGACAAAGCTTTGGGTAAACCTGATTATGCCAATTTTTATATATAATCTTAAAAACATGAAAACATGCAAAGTAAAAAAAAAATTTCAATTAGCTCTTATTTAGGTATTTTCTTGTATGATCCCTCAATAACAGACTCGATTCTTTTATTACATATTAAATAACACTATGTATATATTACTATATATATTAATATAAATATATAGCAGATTTGTAGATAGAGAGTGGCTTTGTGAAACACACCAGCTCAAACAGATACATTTCAATTTCAGTACTTTGTTTACTTCCCATAGAAATCACAAGTGAGTGAAATAATGCAATCTAAATATAAATAATATTAAATATATGTTAGCTCAGACACATGGATATGAAAATATGATGTGTAGGAAACATTAAGTGCAGGGCAAATCATGCAGAGACTATAAAACTTAGAAGGGTGATAGACATGCCTCTCTTGGAAGTGGTCACACCTCACAGCTCGTAGTCCAGACAGCAGGTCTGGCATGTTAGTAACATATTTCTAATGAGCAATATTCTTCAACTGAGAAAATCACCTCCTGCTTAGGCTGGAGCTTTAAAGCTAATTTGGCAACCAAAATAGTCTTAGAAGTAGTTTATGTGTTTTGATTATCAAGTTCTTCAGAAACTCTGGTACCAGCCAGGCTGTGTTTGCTGGAGTTCAAATCCTCTCAAAATAATCAAACAAAGAAAAGGAGTTAGAAACATCAGATTATCCATATGCTGAAGCATGGGTTCTGCCCTTTCCCCATCTTGGTCTGATTCAAATGTTGGCGGCTTCTTTTGGGTGTTTAAAAGTACAAAAATAATAATCTGTTACCAGTTGCTCATATAGAAGATTTCCCTCTCTCATAATTTTGGCAGGAACACATTAGTTCTGCAGTTGCTTCATGGTTGATTACCAGTGAATACTGGAGGCAGTACCTTGAGCTAGTACCAATGATCAAAGTGTTCTTTAATATTGCTATGACCACTCAGTGGCTAGAAATAACATGTTTGTATCGTTGTCTTCTGCAATACATAGAAATCAACAATTCTTTTCTTTTACTTATGCTTAATTCCCTTGCAAGACTCTATGACCATTGCTAGTACAAAATACTAGCATTTTCCATTTAATTTGATTTTCTAAGAAATACAGTACTGTAGAAAAGAAAGGGGGTGAGGAGTCAGTCTCTCATTATTGTTGATCAGTATCTTGCATATGGTCACTCTCTTGCATAGGCATATATGTGCATATATGCATATACATATTATTTATGATAGAAGAAAAATTTTATTTATCTTATAAATTCTATGTCATTGTCATATAGCACCTCCCCATCTTAAAAACATAGTAATACCAAGTGCATATAAATGTTGTCTTATGTATTTAAAATATAGTTTAGTGATGGACTTGCTGGTGTTATGTTAATGGTTGAACTAAATGATTTTAAGGGTAATTTTTCAATTTGAATGATTCTCTGATTCTATTTAAGTGTGTTTCTGAGAGGGCAGTTTAGAGAAGTACTACATACCAAATTTCTCACTGAGAGCATAAATGATTGTTCTTTACAGTAGAAAAATCTTGCACAAGTATTTCATAAGCAGCAGGAGCTGTATTTCACAGAGTGGGTTACATCAAGTTAGTGATTTCAGGTTTCTGATTTTATTATTATTCTCAGTTGAATTTTGTGACCATGATAATGATATATATCAAATAAATATCCATGCAGCAAAAGATATTTCTTATTCTTAGAAACTTATTAATTCTTGAAATTGTCTTTAGTATTATGAACTCTGTTTTTTAGTGATTTGTCTTTTCCAACAAATTTTGTCAGTTTACAGCCTTAAAAACCATATGCACAGAGGAGGGTTCTTTTAATATTGAATAAGTAATATTTTCTTATTGATATATGTTGATTATAGCTTTGCAATATCTGAGTTTTATTTCTTCTCTCCTTGCCTATAGTATTTAATAAATCCCTCTAGTTTTATTAAGTCAATGAAATTTATCAGTTATTGAGAGTAGGATTCCATTACAGTAAACAAATATAAAAATATAGGGGACATATCAATTCATCTATCGAAATCTAGGGGAAATACCAATTTATGTATCAAAATATCTACTGATCTACCTAGCTATCTATAGGGCATTGCCCATCTAGTTTAGTTCTATGTGATCAATCACCTTGTCATGTATAAAAACTGGAGCAAAAACATATGTTCAGCTTTTGCAAAGTTCTTGATTTCTTTACCAAGTTGTAGTGTGAAAGATCACCCTATGTATAATTAGGTAGAAAAATAAAGTGAATTCAGGTAAAAAAAAAATACTCTTTGTCTGGCAAACAGAACAGAAGAATTACTGCTGATAAATTGCTGGCATTGATGAGGCATAGCATCCTTAAACCAGGGGCAATACTAGAGGTGTTTATACTTCCTCTCCTTTTTTCATTCATCATCCCTTCCCTCATCATTTAACCTCCATGTTATTACCTTTTGACAGCATATGGGGTGATTTACATTTGCTGCATGTATGTTCTTTTGTTTTCTTCAGTACTCCATAAACTAGCTCTACCCAGCTTTCAAGACTGCTTTGCTTTAGTGATCAGATATTGACTGTGATTTGCAGCTACATTTCCAGAACCCCGGGTTCATCTGTGTCTGTACTCCCAAAGCATTTGTGGTCATCTTGTGCTCACACAGTTTGGGTGCCATGTTACAACCTGAATTGTATCTATCTTGATAAACTAGATCTCTCTCAGAGAACAAAGATGATTGCATGGTAAATAAAATGCAGGGAAAAAAAACCCAACAAAAAAACCCAGAAGTCGACAAAGCCCTATTTTAATGGAGGTTCTGGAGTTATTTTACCAGTCAGTTGTGTTAGACATTTCACGAGAGTGCGTCAGAACCTACGAGTGAATGGACAGAATGACAGAACCTACGAGTCCTGTCCACATGCATCTGTAAAATCACCGTATGATTTTTATAGGGTGGAAACTGGACTATTAGAAAAGTAAAAAGTTGAAACATGATTACTTTTCTGGATGTGTTTTATATCTGCAGGGAAAACATTCATCTGACTTTGCATCACTTTCTTATAATTTTGCAAATTTTGTTAAACAGAAAAATATTATAGAATTTATGGCTAAAAATCAATTCAGTGTTGATAAGGAGAGGTTAAAAAAATGCCACAACCCTTCTGGAGTTCCAAAAAGTACTTTGGCATTGGTATTGAACATTACAACATATAATTTACTGGCAGGTGGACCATAGAGCAGGGTTCGCAGCTCACAGATGTCCTCAGGAAGTGTTGACTGCATAAACACCGGACAGGAAATGACTGGCTTGGTTAACAGTTCTTCAGAAAATATTTTAGCTCATGAGTCAACAGTATCATGCTGTTGAGAAATAAAAAAAGCACCACGCAGATGTATATGAACAGGGAAAAAAAATTAAAAGAAAAAAAAATGAGAGACAAAAAGAAATAGGGGAAAGATAAATAAAAAGAAAGAAAGAAAAAGAAAGAAAGAAAGAAAGAAAGAAAGAAAGAAAGAAAGAAAGAAA